>ML129576.1:458354-474752 GCA_003846335.1 Cuora mccordi | reverse complement strand
TGAAAAATATAACAATACATTTTATTTCAAAATGAACTAAGTCTTTCTATGTGCAAAATGCACAGTAGCACCCCAATTTAAAGTAATGGACACAATTCCTGCACTGCTGTACTTCCTTTGGGACACTCAGGGTGGGTCTACAAAGCAGCTAGGAGGTGTGATCCTCAGCTTGTGTGGATGACATGTTACAGCTCTGCTTGAGCTTGCCTCAAAGAGTATCAGTGTCCATGGCGGAGACTTGCTCTATCTGCCCAAGAAGGTACCCAGGGGTTTGGGGGGCTTTTCACTTTGCACTTTCGTGACGAGCCCAAGCCCCTGCCACTGCCCTTGTGTCCACATTGCTATTTGAGAGACAAGGAGGGGGAGGTAATATAATTTATTGGACCAAATTCTTTTAAAGAGAGAGACACGCTTTCCAGGTTACACGGGTCTGAAGAAGAAGAGCTCTGTGCAAACTAGAAAGCTTGTCTCTCCAACAAGAGAACTTGGCCCAATAAAAGATATTACCTCAACCACCTTCTCTCTGTCTACTGCTCAGTGAGCTTAAAAGCAGTACTTCAGTTTTAGACTTGAGAGACAATAAATATAAAATACTGTGAGAGAAAGTCCTCAACAGTTCTGTTGTGGGTTAAATAGAAATCTGCTGGCTAATGAACTCTCCTTGGATTTCGGAAAGGAAGAAATATCTCATTTCATTGAAGAACATCTTACCAGTGGTGAGCTGGAGCAGGTTCCCACAGGTTCTCAAGAACCGGTTGCTAAAATTAGACCTCCGTGGAGAACCGGTTGTTAAAGGGCCAGAGGGTGGGCAAAGAACTCCAGTCCACAGGCCGGACCATCCTCTTGCTCCCAGGATTCCCAGCTGGGGAGGCTGAGGCTCCCCCGGCCCTTCCCCCGATTCCCCCCAGCTGTAGCGTGGCCAGCCACCGGCACCAGCTGGGCAGCTCAGCTGAGCTCTGGAGTCGTCCTGCTGCTGCTTTTTGAATGGCCCAGCAAGGTGTGTGTGGGGGGGGGGGGGCTGCTGCAAGCTCCAGGGCTGGCCAGAGGGGAGGAGGCAAGTGGGTCAATTGGCCCAGGCCCTGCAGGGGTCCCCGGCCCCACAAGAATGTCTCCCTGGGCCTCTCCCCCGCTCCCCCCCCCTTAAATCAGAACTTTTTATAGGGAACCGGTTGTTAAGATTTTGGCAGCTCATCACTGCATCTTACTCAAAGATAGCAGCAGTTGAGAAATAACAGAGACTTACCTTTTTCATTCTTGAGTTGCTCTGTAAAAGAACAGTGGGATTTCAATTAAAAAATGGGTTAACTGGTGTCACCTTTCCTCACTGAAGGAACTGTCCCTACAGACCTCCCCAATCATCAGAGGCCACTTTTCTGATTCATCCCATTTCCTACACACCACACCTAATTTACCACCGGAGAGAGAAAATATGTAAAAATACTCTAAGGTAGCAAACCAATTTCCTGTCTGAGAACATCCTCAACACTTCAGTTATGGAGTTTAAAGAAATGTGTGCTCAATCTGATTAGCACTAAACTCAAAAATCAAAGTATACCTATCATTCTCTTTCTCAAGCTTCTCTGAAAAACATGGGACAAAATTAATTCAGTATGCAAGTCTCTCAATATGCAAATACAGTAGACAAATTAAAAGTAGTGGACTGATTCCCTGCCTTAATCCAATTCCTTTGTGACACTCACAGTATGTTAACCCAGCAGCTGGGAGATGTGAATGCCAGCTGGGTGGAGGTACACTCAAGAGCTCTGCTCAAACTTGTACCCAACTCAGGAGTGTGGCTAGGGAGATTGATGAAGTGCGGCTAGGGAGATTGATGAAGTGCTCTGTGTAATCTCAAAAGCTTATCTCTCCCACCAAAATAAAATATATTACTTCACCCACCGACCTGCTCTCAGTCCACTGCACAGTGATACTTAAAATCTATACTTCATTTTTAGACTTTATAGACAATAAGTACAAATACACTAGGGTAATGACTCAACTTGCTTTAAGGGAAAGTCTTCAATAATTCTGTTATGGGTTAAAAAGAAATCTACTGGGTAATGAACTCTCCTTGAATTTTGGAAAAGAACAAATATCTAGTACAGTAGACAAATTTCTACTTTTCATAGAAGAACATTTTCCTCACGGATCGCAGCAAGAGAAATAAAAGGGAACTTACCTTTTTCATTCCTGAGTTGCTCTGCAAAAGAACAGTGGGATTTCAGTTAGAAGGTGTGTTAACTGGTGTCACCTTTCCTCACTGAAGCAACAGCCTGGCTAGCTCAGTTGGTTAAGCATGAGATGCTTAATCTCAATGCTGTGGGTTTGAGCCTTGTATTGGGCTTTTGCTCTTTGGGGGAGAGGGATAGTGCATTGGCTTGCTTAAACACAGGGTCATAAGTTCAATCTTTGAGAGGGACATTTAGGGAACTGGGGTAAAAATCTGGGGATTGGTCCTGCTTTGAGCAGAGGGTTGCACTAGATGATCTCCTGAGGTCCCTACCAACCTTGATAGTCTATAAACTGTCCCTACAGACCTCCCCAATCATCAGCTACAATTTTTCTGATAGTTATATGTACAACATTTAAAATAGATATAATTTTGATCTTCTCAAAATGATTTTCCCAATTACTAAAACATGCCATATCCTGAAAAATATTAAGATAAAAATAACTGAAAAGGAGATATGGCATTATTGAATATCCATACTGTATAGTGATACTTAAAATCAGTCCTTCACTTTTAGACCAGAGAGAAAATAAATACAAATATTCTAAAGCAAAGAACTAACTTCCCGTGAGAGAAAGTTATCCAGAGTTATGTAATTATGTTTAAAAGAAATCGGCTGAATAATGGACACTTCTTGGATTGAAGAAAGACAATGAAATGAAGAAATATCAGTTTTTGGTTAAAGACATTTTTGTGAATTATAGTAGCGGCTGAGAAATCAAAGAGAACTTACCATTTTCCCTCCTGAGATAGTCTGTAAAAGAACAGTGTAATTTGAATTACAAATTGGGTGAACAGGTATTACCTCACTTTACTGAAGGAGCTGTCCCTGCAGACCTCCCGGATCATCAGCTGCCAGTTTTCTCATTCATACCCTCTAGTACACACTACCCCTTATCCATCACCCAGATTCAGTAATAGATCAGAATCTTGCGTTCCATATCTAAATAAAGTCAAGGCCACGTACTCTCACAAAGCTGGAGACCCAGCCCACACCCCACTGCCACATGTTTATAAATGCCATTTTCCCAGCCACTGATCACCACTGACACCTTATTGATAATGGGTTGAATTCTCAGTCCGCTGAAGACACTATAATAAAACCGAGAATCTACAGGTAATTTGTGCTCAATCTGATTAATGCTAAATTCAAAAATCAAAGAACCTCCTGTTCAGTTTCCAAAGCTTGTCTGAAAAACATAGAAATAAAATGTGTTGCAAAACAACATAAGTCTTTCAATATGCAATATGCGCTGTAGCATCCCCATTTAATGTAATGGACATATTCCCAGCCCTGCTGTACTTTTTTTGTGACACACATGATCTGTCTACATAGTAGCTGGGAGATGCAATTCCTAGTTTGGGTGGATGTACACAAAGCAGCTCATTTGAGCTAGCTACTAGTGCCTAAAAACAGCGATGTGGCTACAGTGCTCCAGGGGGTGGCTTGGGCTATCCGAAAGTACAAACCCAGGGGGACAGGCAGCATAAAACTTGAGTGACTACCCCGAGCTGCCCCCTCTGCCACAGTGTCCACACAGGTATTTTTAGAGTGCTAGGTCAAGTAAGAAAAAATAATTAGATATATTAATTTCCTTTCTGGTTTCTGGAGGATTTTCTTCCACGCCTTTAAACATAGAGCTATCTGAATCAACTACAATTTTTTTTAAGGCCGTTGAAATTAATACCTCGATGGTTCCTATTTTCAGCACAGTGCCTGCTTCTGCATGAGTGAAATTATTTACAAAACAACCCTAGCTTACTTATTTTCTCCTGGAGATCACCATGGAACAAGAACAAATATTAGAGTCAAAACAGCCATGATACAAAATTCAGCTAAAAGTGATTTTCTGTGGAATGTGAATACTAATACTGAGCAGTTAATTAGAGGTGTGAGAACTTCAAAGACCAAATTTAACGATGTAATTTGCACTGCAGCATTGTGAAATCCAAACTTAAGGAAAGTGTTTAAGGCATGACACAGGAGAAAGTGCAGCAGTGATCTGACCTGTGGTGGGAGATATTGGTAGATATAGATCAAGAATTTTATATTTCATTCATTATTACCTTATCTTTTAGGATGAGATATGAGAGGACTAAAACAGAGATGGAGAGAAAGGGAACATGGCACATAGATAAAAAGATTAAAGGGGAAAGATGAAGAAGAGAATGGAATGTGAGAAAAATGTAAAAAATGTTTTGTAGAAAAAATTAACCAGAGTAGTAAAACTAAGTAAAATGAAAAGTTCTATTCAGAGTCACATGTGACCTCCCTGTGGCTATTGCACATCTAGAATTACATTTTTAATAGTAGCCACTGATTTTCCATGTCCAGAGAACCAGTACACCCCGTTGAGTTAATTTGGAGAAGTGCTCTGCAGTTTTGAAAATCAGTCCAGTCCAGGCTCTCTGAAGTTACAGATGCAAAATCAATGGTAAGTATAAAAAAAAGTATTAAAAAAATGTGATCCCTATTCAGTAGAAGATACTTCTGAGCTGAGGGGGGAGGAAGGGAGAAGACAAAGTTCAAGACATTTTTTCCACTATAGAGGCTCTCTCTTATCTTTGTATTTAATTAGTTAATTAATTTCATTTTATTTTATTTTTATGAAACCACCAGATAATCCATCAATACTTGGCATTTTTTCCTGAAAAACATGAATATTTAAGATTTCAAGAAAGATGTCAAACCGTCCCTTGGTTAAGCACAAATGGCCCCTAGGAAATCAGTGGAGAGGCACACGGTGTTATTTTGAACAGAACTTTTCTTTTCCTCAAAAATGGACACAGCATGTAAGTGTTCTCAGCTAAAACCCTCCTACATACACCCAAATCCATTTCTAACCAGGGCCATTCAGACTCTCACTTCTCCACACCAACCAATGGAGCTGGGTGGGTAGGAATTTGAGAACACCCTGAACTGCTCCAGCTTGGATCCCAGGACAAATGATAGATTTGCAACCACTAATTACATTTAAAAGTATGGCTCTTTGTGTTTTATGCCTACATTTTAAATATGGTACATAGTTGAAATCTTAATGTCAAGTGTGAAAATCAAGAGAGGAAATTTACAAGAAAATCAATGTTGTGAACATCACTTATCAGATGTGTCAATACTCCACAAACCACTGAACAAAATAACAAAATTACCTTACTAATTTGTGAGATGCAGACTGGACAGAAAACACCTTAGTATTTAGTATGTCTCCCTTCTACCTATCCTTTCTCTCATTCTTCCCCAGAAAGAAGCAGAGCTTGTTTGTAGAAGACAGTACAAAATGGAGATCAGTAATTTTATGTAATCCCCTCCCTAGGTGGGGATATATTAATTAGCGATGGGTTTTGTGCCCTATGTATACAACTGTAGCTCTGATGACAGCCAGCCTGAGTTAAGTCTGGAAGAGGTGGATAACAGCTAACTGCTTGCTCCAGGCTAGCCAGTGATATTTTTGTTTTCTAGATTTATTTCATATAGCAATGAGTCCCAGTCACAAAATATGGATCAGAAACTCAAAGCCCCAAAATCTCAGGTAGGAGTAGGAAAGGGGAGATGCAGATCTGAGGTTTTAGTGTAGTCAATTACAGAGAAAAGGGGCAGCAAAGAAATTCAGATCCAGCTTCATGTTTCAAACCTTACAGCTCTCTCTGGTGCAGTTCTGTCCAGTGTCATTAACTGAGATACATTGGAGGGAGCTGTGGCCAACCACATGTGAGTTAGACCTTCAAACAGATGGTTGTAAGGCCACTGCTTCAGAAACCATTTCTTGAAACTAAATAAACTGGCTATTTATCACACAGTCTGCAACCTAGTATTTTAACAGATGGTTGAGAAGTGGTGTGTGATATACTTCAGAAACAGCTTGATATCATGTGTTCACTCAATCCCTATAACTTCAGACAGTGGAACAGCAGACACACAGTGCTTTTATATATGATTGATGACCTTCATCTCACCATGGATATAATATCCCTGTTTCATTTAAAAAGTCTATCATTAGCATTTGATAGAAACCCAAGGATTGCTAGACTGGATAAGACCAGGGATCCATCCTGTGGCCAGCACCAGTTGCTGCAGTGGAAGGTGTAAGAAAGAAACCCTGCAGGAGGCAAAAGTGGAATACACATGCACATAAGGGAATCTTCTTCCCAGCATTATCTGTGAGCAGTTGGCTTTTGCCCTGAAGCAAGAAGATTCATACCCTGTGTATACTTTTATCCTGTTTAATATAACTATCAATATTTTTTATTAATCAGTGGTTCTAAAACTTTTTCATAGTACAGACCACATCTTCATGGAGATATTGTCCCATGGACACCTCTCCTCCCAGTATTTTCAATTTTCTGATCCTGAGGTTACATAGTCACATCACTATCTAATGATGGGGCACAATTTCTATTCTGTGAGTAGTCCCAGAGCTAGTATAACAGCCCAGTCACATGAGTAAAGAAAATAAATCTCTGTGTAACACTTTTAGCCTCTGTTATGGAGGTGTAAATTTAAAGAAATGAATGCCTATGGAGTAGGTTTGGAAAAGCTTTTTTCTTTTTTTTCTTTCTTTTCTTTTTCTTTTTGGTTCTGTTTGTGTTTTTCTTTACATGATTTGGATGATAATACTTGTCCACCTATATCATGGGAGAACTCTGCAGTTTAATTAGTTAATGTTTGTACAGTGATTTGAACACATAACACCCCATAAAAATGTTAAGTATTTTTATCATATTTGCTAAGAGCTTAGGTATATGAACTAGCGTAAAATATGTCACACAGGTATAATTCAAGGCTGAGAACTTAAAAATTGGATGGAAACAGACTGTGATCCCAGTGATGATTGTACTTGTTCATATCATTTCATACTGACTCAACAGATAATCTGGGCTTCAGAGTGACACACAGGAAGAGTGAAAATTCTGGAATCTTCTTATATAGGTAAAATATAATAGGCATTAAATACACACACAAACAAAAAAACACCCTTTCCCTCTCCTTGCCTAGTTTTTGACAACTATCGTCTACCAGAAAATCTATAAGTTTTAGCTTCCCTAACTTCAAGATTTGGCAATATTCCTTAATTTAAGTATAGGGTATATTGTTAAAACTAGAATGAATTTTTAGATGCACCCACTGTAATCATGGAGGGGAAGAGTTCAGAATGGAAATTAAAATATTTCTTTTTTCTACAATTAAAGTGTGAATGAAACTGATGAAAAATAGGCAAAGACTCACTACTGCCCTCCCTCGGAGTCTTTGAAAAGGAAAGCAAATATTGAAATATACATACTTTTTGGGGGGAAAACTTAATGAATTAAGGATGAAATGCTGTTCTTCTTGCTCATGTTAGAGCTGGTAAAAAGTTTGCAGCCATTTTTTCCCCTGCATTTTTGTTGAAAAGATTTTTTTTTTCAGGAAAATATATATTTTTTAATTTATTTTTGTCAGGAAACTTTGAAACAAAATGAAAATATTCATTGAGTTTGAAATTGAATGTTTTGTTTAGATTGATTTTTTGTAGGGTACTCATGTGAATAAGGTGAGCAAAAATGGTCTCAAAACATTCAGTACTGTGATGTGTGGGTTACCCACATCTCTCATTGAAAACAGTGGGAGCTAAGCACATGCTGCATCTCAGGAAATGGAACCTTAAAATGTATCTTCCCTGTATAGAGGTTTGTGATTTTGTCAGATACATTGTACCAAAAGATAAAGACTGAAAACATTTCTCAAGGAACAAGAACATCAATACCCTCTGATTGTAGAGTTGTTCTCAGATTTTCAGAAGTAAGCACACTTACCGTATGGCTCCATGAGTGGTCCTGCAAAAATTAGCAAATCTTTAATCATACTAAATCATCTAAAGATGATGTTACAAAATTATCTGATACAAAGGAATGAATGCAAAATGAATGAATGCAAAAACGTCTGTTAGTCTATAAGGTGCCACAGGATTCTTTGCTGCTTCTACAGAACCAGACTAACACGGCTACCCCTCTGATAAAGGAATGAATGAAAATACAAAATCAGGTCTCTAATCACCCGATATGCTGACACAAATATTCACTAACCACATTAATTGAGGGAAATTAAATACAATAAAAATTAGGGGGAGATTTTCATAGGCATGAGGGGCATGTAGGTGCCCAACTCCCATTGAAAGTCATGGGAAGTTGAGTGACTGTCTCCTTCTTGTGCCTTTTAAAATATCACCCCTACTACGTCATGTTAGGTTTAGGTCTGTACACAAACAACATCAGACTTTAAAACTGTGCCTCACTCACAAACATAACTCAGGCCCTTAAGTTTATGTAGTATTTTGAATTACCCTGAAGAGTATGGACTTCATCACTTTAGCTTGCAGCAATGCTGAGGATGACACAGGAATAGAAGGGTGTAAACTCGCCCACGCCCCCACCCATTCCAGGGCTGCTGGTTCAGTCCCTTAAACAGGTTAGAGCAGCCTTGAGTGCTGCTTTCATTGCACCTTGACTGTAACACCCCCTATGAATGGGTACACTATCTGAGAATAGCCAGATCATAGGAGTGCCCCGGCTATGGCTCCAACTGCTCTGGAACAGCATAACCCCTGTTCTGGATAATTCTGAAGGGGGCTTAGAGCCAGCTACACCACATTGTATCTGTCACAGAGACCCCCTAAACCAGCATATTCCTTTCCAGTTCTTTGTACTAGGTGGCTGCACTGCAACTAGGACATTTCCCAGTGATGATTACTGAATCTAGCCCAAGAGTTTATTTTCCCCATCTCAACTGGAGATAAAAAGCCAAAATTTTGAAAATATTTACAAACTAAATAGCTAAAAACAAACCAAAAAATTCAGTTCATGCCAACTAAAACATTTTGTTTCAATAATTTTGAAATGTTTCATTTCAATTTTGACCTTTTCTTCTTTTTAACCCCTTTTTCAGTGTATTTACCTTACATTTTGAAAGGAAAACTCATTTCAACTGGAATATTTTGTTTTGAAAATGTCAGAATGTTGTGACAACTTTGAAACTGATTTTCAACTTTTTTTTAGTCTGGAGAGTCTTTGAATTTAAACTTGTTTCATGAACAGTTTCAGTTTCAAAAAATTGGCATATTTTCATGGAGGGGGCGGGGGTAAATTACCACCGATGAAGTCCATTTTGTTTTGTGAAGGGCACTTATGATTGTGGATTAGAGTATCCCTTTTGTAGCAGAGGTTTAACACATAGTGGACACACTGTGCATGGAAAGCTGTGACAGAGCAATCAGCAGACATCAGGATTGAGGGGCTTTGTTACAGTGGGACAATGGTTCTGCTAGTAGCAAGCCCATTGACTTTAAATGACTCTTCCCAGAAGCTTATAGGGGATGGACCCTGGAAACTCCCCAGTGGAAGCACAGAGGCAAAAAAGGTGTCAGAGGCTGTTTTAAAAAGAGGAATGCTGGAGAAAGTGAAGGCAGGAAGTATCTGAACATCCCTAGGGACACTGTCCAAGCCCAAGGACTCCTGGGGTAGTGAGGACCCTGTAGACATCAGCATTTCAGGTGTTTGTTGTTTTTCAAAGATCTGTAGCTTTAAGGCTGCATTTAAGAGTAAAGTGACCTGTGGTTAAGAAATTCCCTTTGCCTACACCTGTGGTTCTTCTTTGCTGTCATGCTGTTCCCAAAGAGGTTGAAAAACAAGCCCAGAGGCTAGGTCCACAAAGGGAGTTAGGCACCTAACTGCCACTTTAGACACCTAGGTCCAAGATTTAGGTCCTCAAAACTTCTACTCAGGTGCTGTCTAACCAGGGGATCATTTGCTATGGGGTAAAAGGGGCAGTTGCACCACTGCCCCCAAAACTTTGATTTGCCCCCACCCAGACTTTGCAGGTCAATATGCTTCAGTCTGTCTTCCACTTTTTGCCCTCTCCAGACTTTCCAAGATATAATATCATCACATATAATGTTCTTTATGCTACCACAACTTTGCCCTCCTCCCCCAATTTTTTTTTTCTGAAATGACATCTCTGTGCCTAATTCTATAGATGTCTAAATTTCTGCCAGTGGGCCAGTGCAAAGCAGCCTAACATTTGATATCCTGCATCTAGTTCAAACCTCAGCCGCAACAGAAAGCTCAAACTAGGTGTCCCCCTGGCATATCTTACCTGTCAGGCCTGAGCAGGTGATCATTATCACAGACTGCCTGAGAGCACACCTACCAGATCACCCCCCTTACAAAATGCAGGAGCAGTTAGCACACTCTTTTAAGATGTGGGACAGGGATTTCAAGCAAGGATTTTATCACACGCCTTCCACCTCCCAGGCAAGTGCCTGAACCACTGGGCTACAGGGTATTATGTAGGAGACGCTTCTCTCAGTCTCTCCACATCAACCAGTTTGACTTCATATGAAATATTTGAATAGTCACTGCAGCAAGGAGAGTGATTCTAGAGCCCAGTGGATGAGGCAATCACCTGGGAGGTTTGGGACTTAGGCCAGTTGGAATGTGAAGTCCCTCCGCCCAAGGAAAGGAATCAGAAAAGAGGTCTGATTCTGGGACAGCACTTTACGAGACCCAGAACTACAAACAGCAGCTAGACTCTGCCCAGAGCCAGTTGGCTTGTGACCCTGTGGGATTAAGAAAATGTATCAGGGAAAAAGGACCTACAGCAGAGCTAGTCTACAGGCAACCTAACAAGTGAAACTGGCCTGTAGTGGGCAGCTACACTGCCCGATTGGTCAGAAGGGTCAGCAGACCAGCTCTTAAGCATCATCATCAGTTCAGAGTCAAAGCATTCATTGATGGTTGAAATAGTTCCTGCAACTCCTTTTTCCCAGTCCTGCTCCAACCTTGCCTTGCTCCAGGTAACCTGATTCTGGTCCTCGGCTATGACTCCTTGCTGTGACCCTTGGCTCTAGCTCCTGATATCTGACTCTGGTTCTGACCCTGACTCCAATCCAGGCTACCATGCCTGCTCTAACCATGAGGGATGGCACCTGCTGTAACCACTGGACATAGAATCATAGAATCATAGAATATCAGGGTTGGAAGGGACCTCAGAAGGTCATCTAATCCAACCCCCTGCTCAAAGCAGGACCAGTTCCCAACTAAATCACAATCGCCCATGTCCCAGTCACAGACAGTTTGAGCAGCCTCAGCACAAACAATAAGACAACTACAGCCGATACGGTGAGCCTGGATTGTACAAAGGCCAATAACTCTCTGATGGAGATAATGGGAGCCCTACAGACCTTGCTGGCGCAGAATGCTGTCCTGCAAGCTCAAGCCATGCCATCTTCAGGTACAAACCCCACTCCCTGTGAGTCCAAGCTCCCCCTGCCTGATAAGTTCAATGGAGATTGCAGACATTTTGTGGGTTCCTAAAGCAGCATCAGCTCCCATTTCTGCTATGACCACAATTGTATCTTGCTGACGAAGGCAATATGGGATGGATTGCCAACGGTGTTTACAAGGGAGGCCCTGACTTGGGCTTCTCCACTCCTGGAAAAAGCAAGCCCACTTCTGGGACAATTTGAGGACTTTGTTTTAGCTATGGTGGTGATTGTCAATGACCCAGTCACGAACAGCTGAAGCTGTACTTCAGGTGTTGCATCAGGAAAGCTGACCAGTTGCTAAATGTCCAGAGCAATTCTGATGCTTGGTAGTAGACACCAAGTGGAAGAAGGCCACCCAGCACTATAATTTCCAGTTTGGCCTAAATTATGATATTAAAGATGAACTGGCATGGGTGGAGTCCCCGTCCAACCCGGATGCCTTAGTCCACCTATGCCTCAAGATCAATGACCAGCAGACCAAACACCATCAAGAAATAAAGATGGTCCTCCCAGCTCCTGCCATCCCTGCTGGCCCAAGCCTCCACATCACCAGTCCCTTCTTGGTCACCCAAACCCATGCAAGTTGATCAGGTCCAGACCTGCCTCCCTGACATGAAGACGAATTGATGCCAGGCATTGGACCTATTTCTGTACTGCAGGATGACAAGACACTTTGGTCATGCCATTTGGAATACCCAGTACCCTGGCACCCTTTCAGCATTTCATAAATGACATATTTAGGGATATACTGGACCAATTTTTCATCCTTTACCTGGAAGACAGCTTCATTTTCTCTGAAAATAGGACCTCCGCAATGATCACCTGCACACTGTCTTGGAGAAACTCCAGAAATGCAAGTTCAATAAGGACACCCGTGCAATTCTTTGGATTATATCATCTTATCCGAGGGATTCACGATGGTTCCATGTAAGGTAGCAACAATGTCCAACAGAGCAACAACCCAGGATGTAGATGGGGTGCAGCTATTCCTGGGGTTCACCACTTTCTACAGGCAATTTATTAAAGAGTCTCTAGGTTGGTTGCACCCATTACAGAGCTTCTGCAAAGGTTCGGCTGGTCTCTGGAAGATCAGTCAGTCTTTGACTGAAGAGGGCATTCAGCTTGCCCCTATCCTGATCCACCCACATCCCACCAAACTGTTTATCATTGAAACCAATGCCTCAAATTTTGTTTTAGGTGCAATATTATCTCAACATGTGCACTCCTTCAACCAAGTCCACCACTGTGCTTTTTATTCTCAGAAGCTAACTCCAGTTGGCAAAAGTTATGCTATTTGGGATGAAGAGCAACTAGTTAACAAGTATCGGAGGGGTAGCCGTGTTAGTCTGGATCTGTAAAAGCAGCAAAGAGTCTTGTGGCACCTTATAGACTAACAGACGTTTTGGAGCATGAGCTTTCGTGGGTGAATACATGCATCTGACGAAGTGGGTATTCACCCACGAAAGCTCATGCTCCAAAACGTCTATTAGTCTATAAGGTGCCACAAGACTCTTTGCTAGTTAACAAGGTGACTTTCAAGGTGTGGTACTATCTCCTAGAAGGAGCCTGATTCCTGGTCCAAATCCTGATGACCTTAAGACCCCAGAATGCTTATAGATGACTCTGGTCTCTCTTCTTCGCTTGCTTTGATTTTGTTGTAACCTATCACCCAGGGACAAGAAACAAGAAGGCAGATGCCCTATCCCAAAGAGACAAATTTCTTGAACTTAGCAAAGAGCTCTCTGCCACTATGCTAAAGGCATCCAGCTTTGTCAATCGGATGATCAAAAGCACTCTGACATCCTCCATCTGTTCCCTGCTCCTGAATCATGTATTTATGATCCAGATCTGCCAGACCCTGAGTGATCTGGGTATGTGACCTGACTCTGAGTTCTGACTACTGAATGGCCTCCTTTATCACAAGGGTTGTCTTTATGTTCCGGAGGGACAAGGTAGGCTTCAGGTATTCAACTATGCCACAATTTGTGGACTATTTTGGCCAATTCAAGACCCGGAATCTGGTCTCGAGGAGCTTCTGGTGGACAGGCCTATGAGTTTACATCAAGGATTATATATGGTCCTGCAACTGTTCCAGAAACACAAGATCAAAGCCCTTAGGTCTCCTCCATCCTCTGCCCATGCATCCACAGACTAGGACTGTGTTATCAATGGACTTCCCATAGTTCCCTGCCATACTCCAAGGAATACTCAGTAATTCTGTTTTTTCATAAATTTCCTAAGAAAGATGGCACACTTCATCCTGTGACATACAGTTCCTGCCACATAGAAGATGGCTTAGCTCTTCCTGGAAAATACCTTCCACCACTATGGGTTTCTGGTGGGCATTGTATTGGACTGGAGTCCTCAGTTCACCTTCCAGTTCTGGTGGGAATTTCTTAGACTCCTTGGCATTAAGTTCCTCAACTATCACCCAACCCTAATTAGCAAACATACAGAGTCAATCAAACCTTGGAGCAATATCTTTGTTGCTTTTTGAGCTACCACTAGGATGACTGCCTTCCCCTGCTGTACTACAGTGAATTTGCATATAAAACCTCAACCCAACATAGCCCATTCTTTGCAAATGATGGCTTTCATTCCCACTTCCACCTAGATTTACCCTGAGTTCCCCAGTATTGGCCACCATATATTTAGTCTCCCACTGACAGTGGGTGAACCAGAAGTGTGTGGAACACTTGCAGTCCACCAAAGAAACCTATAAACACCATGAGGCTGCCCCCCATCTGGCAACAGATGACAAGGTGCGGCTCTCTGCCCAGAACCTTAAGCCGTCCATCCACCTAACTAGTCTCCAGTATCTGGGCTCCTTCAAGATTACAGAACAAGTGAATGCAGTGGCTTTCATCTTACACTTGCCTGAGTCCTTGAAGATCCATCCCATCTTTCAAATGTCACTTGTAAAGCCCTGCACTGAGAACCCACACCCAAATCACTCCAACCTGCCACTACTGCCTGTAAAACTCTGTGGACAGAAGGAGTACTTGGACCACCGAATTCTCAGATCTCAGTGAGTTAGGGGAAGGCTCCAGTACCTGTTGGACTGGGAAGGCTATGATCCACAGGATCAGTCTTGCAGGCCCCTAGGATGTTATGGTTATAAATGAGAGCTGAGGCTGAACCAGTCTCTGAGTAACCTAATTAGTGCAGCCTAATTAACTACACTGCCTGATTGGTTGGAAGGGTTAGTTGACAAGCTCTTAAGCCCAGCAGCAGCAGTTCAGTGGCTGCTCAAAGCATTCACCTACAGCTGTGATAGCTTTCAGCCTTGACCTTGCCTTGTTCCAGATTTGCCCCGCCTTGGACCCAGCCCTGCTCCTGCCTTCCAGTTCTGACCCAGGGCTCTAACTCCTAACTCCTGACTCCAGCTATGACCCTCGGCTCTGGCACCTGGCCTCTGACTTTGGCTCTGACCCTTGGCTCAGATTCCTGGCTATTGATGCCAGCTGTAAGCACTAGCCCTGATGTCTTCTCCAACCACTAGGCATGATCACCCACATCCCATTCACTGACAGAATGGTCCTCCGTAGCAACAAACAGGTCACTATACAGAGATATAGTATCAGAGGGGTAGCCGTGTTAGTCTGGATCTGTAAAAGCAGCAAAGAGTCTTGTAAAGCAGCAAAGAGATATAGTAGGCCATGTTGTAACAAAGGGGTCTTTAATCTAGCAGAGAAAGGCATAACAAGCACCAATTACTGGAAGTTAAAGCCAGACACATTCAAATTAGAAATAAGGCAGATATTTCTTAACATGAGGGTGATTAACCATTGGACCAAATCCCCAAAGGAAGTGGTAGATTCATCATCTCTTGATGTCTTCAGATCAAGGGTAGATACCTTTCTGATAGACTTTAAGGTCAGAAAGGACCATCTTGATCATCTGGAAGATGCTTTGGCCAGACATAAGTTGATGTGGTCAATACAGGGGTAACTGCGTGAAATTCTAAGGCCTGTGTTATATAGGACATGAGACTTTATGATCTAATGGTCCCCTTTGGCCTTAAAATGTATGAATCTGTTAATCTAGGCCCAGGTTCATAAAAGTAGGCACGTACCTCTCACTGCAATCAATGGGATTTAGGTGGCTAAATACCTAAAACCTTAGTCTTTACATGGCCTGCTTTCCTTCTAATGCAGTAGAACAGGAGCAATTCCACTGCTTTTGAATCCTGGCATGCTTGAAATCTGGCTGGGGGAGGCAGCAGGCATAACTCATGGCCACGTGTATGGATAATGTTTTCATTTCAAAACAAGTGAATCTTCCATTTAAACCTTTGTGCCGTGTGAGGGTAAATACTCAAAATTCAATGGTAACTTACTGTTTTCATGAGTGTTTGGCTCTGAAAAAGAACACATTTTATATTTTAATTTTTTTAATTGGAAAATAAAAAAAGATTGATTAGCTAAATATATTACTAAAGTATTCCATACATAATCGAAAAAAAGCACTCAAAATACAAAACCTTAGGTCAAATTCTGGTCTGAGTTACACAAGTATAAAAAAAGTAAAACCACTGACTTCCACCGAATTATCTGCACAATATTTTTTTCTGAAACAAACACTGAAAAATTGGGCCCTTTATCTTATGTGGGTCATGTTTTTGATATATGGAGTGAAAGGGACAGAATCTGCTCTCAATTGCAATTCTGTGAATCCAGAAACAATGACTTGCAATCAGTGGAATAACTATGTATCTGAACTTATGCATCTGAGATCAGAACTTGTCCAAGATTTTGGATTTTGAGTGATTTATTTCTAATTGTATATATGAGACAATCAGTGGAAGTTTTCCTTGAATGAGGACTGTTATATCCTTGGGGCAGCCGGTGTAGGAAGCAATCACTTGAGGCC
>ML129576.1:438093-458344 GCA_003846335.1 Cuora mccordi | reverse complement strand
TTTACAGATATACAGAGAGCTCACTCAGCCGGTTGAAACCGGCTGAGTTATCCCTTAATAGTCTAACTCAGTTGCCATAGTAACAAAACCCATGACAACCAAATACACAACAAGGACAGAAGGTACAGCCTTTTACTGCAGAAAAAGAGATTACTCCTCTTCCGTTATTATTGCTGAGATTTTAGTGACAAAAAAATCAGGGAAATTTCAGTCTCGTGGTTTTCACAGCAACCTCTACACCTTGCACAGATATACTAGAAAACATTATTTATAGAGGGATCTGGCAGAGACTCCTATATTTAGATTGCCTAATTATATTATTTATTATTTATTATTAATATTATTTACCTTTTTGAGAAGCTCTCACATCTCCATTTTTTTCATTAGCCCCTAAAATTCAGCAGGGGGATAACCCTGGGATTAGGGATGCACCTTTTCTTTCCCTCATGAAATGCTTTCAGGTTTTGTAGAGATATAAACTGTTAGTAGATATTAAACCTCTACAGTTCTTTTGGATAGCTTGTTAGATGGATAACCACATAGATAGATATTAACAGAAATCCTTTGTGTATACATAAAAGTGTTTTGTATCTATAAATTCAGTGCTCTGCACCTATTAAAAATGTTCTGTGGAGTTAGATTAAATGTTAGTGGGTGACAAAACATTGGAATATATGTAATAAATAATGGAGTGTGTGTTATACATTATTCAGACCCCACTGACCTGCAGTAACTGTGTTTAGAGGTAAAAAGAGAGTCTACTGATAATTGTAATGTGTTCTGTGACTGAAACCATAATAATCTATTGACTGATTGTTAGGTCAATAAGAATTGCTTGCTGTCCCAGATGGCTCAATTGCAGATGTCTTTAGATTACTGATTAGGTAAATTGAGATATCTGGGGCAGAATTCACAATTAGATCAGTTTTGGAAAATGAAGTTTTTGTCCTGAACAGTATATAAAACAAGGGCTTTTGGGATTTAGTTAGGAGTGAATCAAGCCCCAGTCTTCAGATTGGTTGCAATGTATAAAACCTTCCTTTCTGTACTCTGTATTGTTCTGAGTTAATCTTTAACTAAACAAATTCTACTTGAGCCTGATATTTGACATGTTATATTAATTTATTATTATTATTATTATTATTATTATTATTAAGAATTCAAACATGTAACAAAACTGTTAAAAAATCACCATTTCCTTTTCTCTCACATTCCTTCTTCAGGAACATTTTGCCAGACCCCAAAACAAATGCTAAACAGAAATATTCCAAGGCCAAAACCATGCTGTTGCCACTTCCGCAGCAGCACGCCCTACGCTGGGTATCACTGGGATCTGCCAGACCAGCTCTAACTATGGGAGGAGTAAGCTGGGCTGGCCAGTACCCACCCTGACCTGCACGTATCCCAAGTGGCCCATATTCTCTCTGGAAGCAGCATATGAACTACCACAGGCCTGGTCTACACTAGGCGTTTAAACCGGTTTTAGGAGCATAAAACCGATTTAACGCCACACCCGTCCACACTGAGAGGCCCTTTATATCGGTATAAAGGGCTCTTTAAACCGGTTTCTGTACTCCTCCCTAACGAGAGGAGTAGCGCTAATATCGGTATTACTATATCGGATTAGGGTTAGTGTGGCCGCAGATCGACGGTATTGGCCTCCGGGTGGTATCCCACAGTGCACCACTGACCGCTCTGGACAGCAATCTGAACTCGGATGCAGTGGCCAGGTAGACAGGAAAAGCCCCGCGAACTTTTGAATATTTCCTGTTTGCCCAGCGTGGAGCTCCGATCAGCACGTGTGGCGATGCAGTTAAAAATCAAAATAAAGAAAGAGCTCCAGCATGGACCATGCGGATGTGATCGCTGCAAGGGCAGGCAAATCTGTTCTATCAGCGCTCCGTTACAGAAGACGAAATTCAAAATCATTTTTAAAAAATCTCCAGACAGACGCCATAGCAGGGTCTCAGCGCACTGCTGCGTGACAAGCGTAACGGAAAGCCAAAGAATCAAATGGACGCTCATGGACTGGAGGACTCAAGCTATCCCACAGTTCCTGCAGTCTCCGAAAAGTATTTGCATTCTTGGCTGAGCTCCAAATGCTTCTAGGGTCAAACACAGTGTCCGCGGTGGGTCAGGGCATAGCTCGGCAATTTACACACCCCCCAACCCACCCCCAGAAGCGAAAGGAGTGACTGACGACATTTACCCAGAACCACCCGCGACAATGATTTTTGCCCCATCAGGCACTGGGATCTCAACCCGGAAATTCCAAAGGGCGGGGGAGGCTGCGGGAACTATGGGATAGCTACGGAATAGCTACCCACAGTGCAACGCTCCAGAAATCGACGCTAGCCTCGGACCGTGGACGCACACCACCGATTTAATGTGCTTAGTGTGGCCGCGCACACTCGATTTTATACAATCTGTTTTGCTAAACCGGTTTATGTAAATTCAGAATAATCCCGTAGTGTAGACATACCCACAGTTAGTGAATGAGTGGAAGACAACAGGATTTTGCTCACATTCCACTAATACCCCAAATTCACCACATGACCCCAATGGTCCCATCCAGCCACTCAGCCCTCTGGCATAATAGGCTTTTCCTGCTGCCAGCTAGCAGAGTTAATCCAATAGCTCTAACAGTCATATTCTGTGCTGCAGTGCTGAATAGTCAGCATTGAAACCTGCTGATCATGGAGGAGTTGTTACACTTGCACATCACAGAAGTTGCTTGAACTTGTTTTCTTTAAAAAAACAACCTTAGAAAGGCTAACAAGTTATACACAAAAACTCTACATTAAATGAATGTTATTTAAGGGCCCAAATCAAGCCACTTAATGTTAGGAAATACCAGATTTGCAGTTGCCTGTGCACACAGGGTTCATAGATTCCAAGGCCAGAAGGGATCATTATGATCATCTAGTCTGACTTCCACAAAATAATTCCTAGAGCTCATCTTTTTACAAAGAACACCCAATCTTGATTTAACAATTGTGTGTGATAGATAATCCCTCCACAACCCTTACTAAATTGTCCCAATGCTTAATTACAATGTTGTTATATTCTATTTTATTCTTGGTTAATTACCCTCACTGGTAAAAAAATTATGTTTTTTTTTTCAGTATGAATTTTTCTAGCTTCATATTCCAGCCCATTCTTAAATATTTTCCCATACAAAGACTTATAAACTATAATAAACATATAAACCCATTAAACTTCTTTGTAAAGCTTTGTAAAGATTGAGCTTTTTGAGCCTATCACTTTCACGTGTTATGATACAGTCGTTAATATTATGATCGAATACTATTTTTTCATAGGAACCCTGTGTCATTCAGTGCCCAGGATGGATACCGAAGTGGACAGAATTAAGGTTGCACTGACAACTGTATATCTTGCACTGTCTAACTTTCAAGCACTTGACTTTGCAGCCTAAATAACTGCCTTTTAGTACAGCTTTTCTATGTACTTTCCAGTATTGTTTAAATACAGTTGTATTCCCTGTCCAACCAAAGTTTAGGGGTGTGTAGACTGACAAACCTCATTTCAGGAAGATCTTTAAGCATAGGCCTAAATTTAAATACATGAATAGTCCCTTTGGCTTCAATGTTTATGTATAAATTCTCCACTGACTCACTCTCTGTGCAACCCAATTGTCCTCAGTATATATAATGCCAGTTATATGACAGAGGGTGTGAGTCTGGGCAGACGTGTCATTAGGATTGCCCTTTTATGACAATATGATCAAACAAAAATATTATACTTGGCATGAGTTAAAACTTACTAAAGTTCTAGATTAGTCTACAATATTTCTTACCTGTTTCAGGATCACCCAATCCCCTGGGATGTCCTGTAATATAAAAAAAAATAAGATATTTAATCAAGCAAAGAAGATAATTTTCCAGTACTGCTCCTCATTTGAACCACATAGGATCTTCTTATCCAATTTACCAAACACAAGATGCAGAGAAAGAGAGCAATCTGCCAGTCAGTAAGGTTACCCTTTTTCTTCCTTCTGAAATAACTTATACAGTTCTTAACAAGAATACACCACATTTCATGGTAATTTCATCTTGCTCTTAAAAAGCAAGTTTGTTACCCTCAAGCTGATCATTTCAATGTTCTTTGGAATATCATGCAAGTCACTAAGAACTCAATCTTCCAAGACACCAAGAACTATTATCTTGCTTCAGAGGATACTTAAACACATGCTTACAGTTAACCACGTGAGCAGTCCCATTGACTAAAGTGCACTACTCAAGTTTTAAAGTAAAGGCTCATGTGTAAGTGCTTTGCTGGACTGAAAGCAGAGTGCTCACTCCTTTGCGGGTGTGAGCCTAACTCAGATAATAATAATTAAAAAGTTATAGTATGATTAAGGTACCACACACGTACCATTCTGTACTGTCCACTACCCTCGACTGGTTTAGTCCATTTTGACACTGCTGTCAGCAACTCTAGGCCCTGATTCAAGAAAACATTCTTATTCATGACAGCACTGAACTACATGATTAAATTCAAGTACATGCTCAAGTTTCATCCAATCCAGTAGAATTGGAGCATGTGTTTAAAGTTAAATATGTAGTTAAGAACTCTTCTGAATCAGGGCCTTAAACTCCCCGCCTTGCTCTCACTGAGTATTTCATTTTTGTTCTCATATTTTGTTCTCAGTACCTCAACAATGGTCACTTTGCCGGCCTGGGACTTAATCAACCCCTCCCATGTTAAACCAGCTTTGGGTGAAACTCAGGGAGTTCACCACTAGAATTTAAAGAAAAAAAAGAAAAGAAAGCTCTGCTGCTGATAAAGCACCACACAGGGCCGGCTCCAGACCCCAGCGCGGCAAGCATGCGCGTGGGGCGGCCCTTTCCCGGGGGGGCGGCAGGCTGGACCGGTGGACCTGCCGCAGTCATGCCTGCGGGAGGTCCACCGGAGCCCCGGGACGACCGGACCTCCCGCAGGCATGACTGCGGACGGTTCGCTGGTTGCGGGGCTCGGCTGGACCTCCCGCAGGCATGCCTGCGGCAGCTCAAGCGGAGCCGCCGGACCTGCGAACCGTCCGCAGCTGCGGGAGGTCCAGCCGAGCCGCGCGACCAGCGGACCCTCCGCAGTCATGCCCGCAGGAGGTCCGCTGCTCCCACGGCTCCGGGGCGCCTCCCGCACATGACTGCTTAGGGCGGCCAAAAAGGTAGAGCCGCCCCTGGCACCACATCAGAGCAATGCCCCTAACAAGAGTTATAACCACCAAGGTTGTAAAGTAGAGACACCTAGGCACTAGGAAATTAGGGAGGATACAGGGAGACTCAATAAAATCTGTATAAACAGAGAAGGTTACATATAAGTTACAATTTGGGCAAGAAAGATAAAATGTAAAGAACTTGGGCAGGAAGGAGGACACATATGTTCCACTGTGTAATTGGTTAAATTTTTTGTTACTTGAGGATATGGGATAATGTGATAGTAATTTAGTAAATTTGAAGAAGGTAGTTAGCTTTATCTGTATTATGTAAATGAAGAACAAATTTCTTTGGCAATCAACTCCGTACTGCAGTACAACAAGTTGCAAGACATCATTCCCCCGTGACATGTACAGGTTCTGGGAATTCCCAGATGAGTGGCCGTCTGGTGAAATTTGTATGTATATTGGGAGTGGTAAGCATAAAAGACTTGCTTGGCATATATATTCGGTGTGTATTGCTAATAAATAGCTGTTTAGAGCCCAGCTGTACAAGGTTCTTTCACTGGAAAAAGGTCCCACAAACGCATAGAGCCCTGAGCCCCGTGAGTAAAGATGGGTACTTAAATTGACCAGATTTCTCACTGAGCCCTGTGGGTAAGAGTAGGTGCCTGTGACGGGGTGTACCAGCCCCACACTGGACAAGAAGGGCCTAACCGTATATTGTGGGCAGAGGAAGCCACGCCTCCTCGCCTCTGCTGGGCATGCTCCAACTGGAGCCTCAGTTTAAAAGGGGCTGACTGCAGAGGAGACAGAACACACATTGCAGGGGCTGTTGGAGCCCCAGATTGCAGAGGCCAAGTGCGCCAAGACCCTGCTAGATACCTGGCTGCCCATGGAAGCCCAAGAGGGGACAGAGTCATCTGGAGCGTCACAAGCCAAAGACCCCAGAGGCCTAGGAGTCCTGTGGACAGCAAGTAACCCTGGGGAACTGGACATTGGTCCAGCTGTGAAACTGGGACAAAGGCAGCGTGTTTCTGATGGATCTCCACTGAGCTAGTCACTAATCCATTCGCTGCTATTAAGGCCCTGGGTTGGGACCTGGTTGAGCAGGGAGGTCCCTACCCCGACCCCATCCAACCCTAGGTGGCGGCCCACTTCCCCTTCGGCCAGTAGGCCACACAGCCCTGCAGAGGGGGGCAGACATAATAACTCTGGCTGCTAGGCCCCACACAGGAGGGGCTCTTTGTTGACTCTGGATGCTAGGCCCCTCAGCTCTGCAGAGGAAGATTGCCTTATTGACTCTAGCCATTAGGCCATACTTCCCTGAGGCTAAGGGTGGTCATTAGGACATAGCCGTGGGGCTATAAGACCCCTCACTCCTCCCCCAAATGGTGACCAGTCCCACAACAGTGCCTTACTTCCTGAGCCCTCAGAAGGGAAAGGGAGGGGGTACTTAAATTGACCATGTCACACCTTGAGCCTTCATTAGGATATAGGTGGGCTGCCCTAGATTGTGTGTGTAACAACTTCCTTCTGCTTAAGGTCTTGTCTGCACACAAATTTACACTCGTTCAGTGAAACTCATTTTGTTAAATCAGTGCAACCCTACCAAGTGCTAGCGATATTATTTCTGTTGAAGAACAGCTTCTGTGGTTTAATTTAAACCTGTTCCTAACTGATGTAAAATAAGCTGAAAAAAGCCGATTTTACACTGAAACATGGGTTTCCACACAGACTTTTGTTCCAATTAAACAAGCTTGTCTACATGAGAAAGTGATGCCACTTTAATTTAAGCAATGATTTTAATCTGATATAGTTAAACCAATAGCAGACACTGTGTGGACACTCTTATTTTGATATGAGCGATTTACTTTGAGTTAGATTAAACCTATTCTGAATCCAGCTAACCAGAGATAAATCTGGTTAAAATAAAACATGGCTTTTTGCACTGATTAAACTAAATGGATTTAAAAATCACACCTTATGTTAAAACAGTGCAAGTCTCCACATAGCCCTAACTCCATTTTCTCATAATTCAGCTCAGCCTTCTTCCTTTCAAAACAGTTCACAATCCCTGTGATAGCACCCTGTCACACAGGCCTTTCATTCTCTTCCAAGGTGAGTGAATGGATCCTTAAACAGATACTGGACTTACAGATGATCAGAATTAAACTGACTGGACCTGTGGGGTGTGCAAGCAGGGCCGACTCCAGGGTTTTTGCCGCCCCAAGCAACGGAAAAAAAAAAAAGCCATGATCGTGATCGGTGGCAGCTCCACCACACTGCTTTCTTCTTTGGTGGCAGGTCCTTCCCTCCGAGAGCGACCAAGGGACCTGCCGCCAAATTGCCGCCAAAGAGCCCAACATGCTGCCCCTTCCCCTTGGCCGCCCCAAGCACCTGCTTGCTGAGCTGGTGCCTGGAGCCGTCCCTGTGTGTGAGGTATCCCTCCCACTTCCAAGGGTACAGAAAAAGCCCATGCTGAATGGGCATTTCCTTTTCTCTTTCTTTCCTATAGGAAATCAAAGCAAGTGACCATTGATCTACTATAAATAACATTTTCCTCCCAAGGGCTGAAAGAAAGAAAGCTGATGAGAGAAGCATTGTGGATTCTGTGTGCAACTGAACCAAGCTCCCTTCACTTTCCATGGTAGAAAGGAACTGAAGGCTGGTTGGGGCTGCTCCCTTTTTACACCCTCCAAGCACTCTGAGAGGGGAGTGGAGAGAAGGTTGAGCAAACCCAAGAGACGCTGCCAGAACATTATGGTATCTCCTGGCACAGGTTCCTTGATCCTACAAGTGAAAATATGCAGAGGCCACTTGAAGAAGGACAGTTAAAACAATGTCTTTGGCATTTAATATGCCAAATCTATTTCTCATTATAGCAATATGAGAACCCAACAACTGCTAGGAGGAAGGGATGGCTCAGTGGTTTAAGTATTGGCCCAGTAAATCCACAGTTGTGAGTTCAATCCTTGAGGGAGCCATTTAGGAGTCTGGGACAAAATCAGTACTTGGTCCTGCTAGTGGAAGCAGGGAGCTGGCCTCAATGACCTTTCAGGGTTTTTTCCAGTTTTAGGAGAGGATATCTCCATAATTTTAAAACAAAATTACCACTCATATCCCAAATCTATTCCAAATATAATATAAATCAATAGTTTTTAAAGTACAAATTCTTACCAAGACATTCCCATCTGCATTTGATGGTGGATATGAAGAAAGTAAGGATGATGGTGGATATGAAGAAAGTAAGGCCAACTCCTGTCAAAATTAGTATCTGCATCAAGTCTGTGGTAAAAGAAGTATAATCCAAGAATTATTACCAATTCACCCACGAAAGTTCATGCTCCCAAACGTCTGTTAGTCTATAAGGTGCCACAAGACTCTTTTCTGCTTTTAGCAATTCCAGTTACTGTACTATATTGTTGGAAATATATTCCTACTGCAGATATAAAAAATTGCTCAGATAGTTTACATTAGAGTTATTTCTGTGATCTTGTTTGATGCAAGATAGAAAAACAACATGGAAAATCTTTTGTTCTTTTCTGGAGAAAAAGGAAATAATTCATAGTGAAAACCAAGGCTTAGTCTCTGATTCACACCAGACCAGAAGCTTTAACATCACCTTATGGTGCAGCACAAACATTTTTTTAAATAAACTATTTCATCTGACTTAGGCTATTTCTACACAACAGCCCTTACAGCAGCAAAGTTTTTATCAGTGAAACTTATGTCTGTCCAAAGATACAATTAGGCTACTTGGAAAGTATCAGCTATCATTCTGAAGCCCCTGGTCCTGCAAGCATGTTTAACTTTATTACTATGAGTATTCCTACTGAAATCAAGTGAAGCTAAGTACATGCAGAAGTCTTTGAAGGATTTGCTTATCTTCACTTGATTTCAATGGGACTACTCATGGTAATAAAGTTAAACATCCTCACAGGTCTAGGAGCTTCAGAATAACAGCTGATACTTTCAAAGTAGCCTAAATGTATGTTTGAACCATCTTAAAAAGTGTTCTTTTAAAAATGCTGGCTAATGAATTAACTAACAGGTATTAAAAAACAAAGTTATAAACAATCTAAAAAAATCCCTTTCCCTCTCAACTCAGTGCGTACTTTCTTATCTTTTGAGATGTAGCTATTTCACTAGTTCGCCACACACAACTGAGTGTTCCAGCCTAGACAGGAAAGAGTTTTAATATAAAAAAATAAGCAGAAGAAAGGAAAAGAAAAAAGCCAAGCCATTTCAAATGTACTTTCTCCATCATGGAAAAGGTAAAAAGCAAACAAGCTCTACTTTCTTCCCTTGCAGCTCAACTCAGAAAAAGGATTTCCTGTTAATGATTCAAAAAACTACAACATATACCACATGTGACAAGGTCAGATTGGGAACAGGTGGAGAGACAGTTCTCAGAAGCTTAAGGACAGGAAAAAGAAAAGAAAAGAAAAACCCTTATCTCTATACTTAAGGACACTCCCTACTTCCTGCAGGGCCCACCTGTCCCCCTCTTCATCATTCTCCAAATACCAGTCCATCTCATCCCTGTCCCTTCCAGAGACGCTATCTCCCCACTTCTCTCCTCAGTACTCCACCTCTCCCACACGCTAAACTCTCCCAGGATCAGAATTTTAAAATCCCTTATTTTATGTTTCTGCTTTCATGAAAAAGTGGTAATTGCAGATTTTGAAATGGAAAAATCAGTTTTAGTTGTGAGGAGAGGGGATGAAAAATGAGAAACTAGACCAGTATGAAAAAGAAAAACTTTCAGTTTTGCCAAATATTTCAGTGTGCAGTGCAATATTGTTTTGCAGTGTGACGACACTGTCTTAATTTACATGGATTCTAATCGGAAATGTATTATATCTCCATCCAGACCCTCCAAATTCTGATATTTGTTGCACAAACCATAGTATTTTGCACAGATTGAAGTCTCACTTACCAGTAGCATGGGAATATGCAGTTGTATTATTTGGAACAGGATCTAGAAAACAAAGGATAGGAAGGTGGGCAAAATGTAGATGAAGTGTATAGTTTATCACTACTGTATTATAGTTGATGAGGATGATGGATTCTCCCATTGCTTTGACGGGTGAGTGATATTACAACTGATGATTTATATCCCAGTAGATTACAATTGTATACGTAAATACAGGTTTACAAGAGAAATTTCACATCAATGTCTAACATTTACAGGGTTGGACACCACAGATGCACAGAATTGACAATATATTTAGAGGACAGTTCTCTCCTTTTCGGGGTTGCTATCCTGGTGTAGTAGCACACTGTTGTAATACAAGCCTGGACTGCATCTGGCCTAAGTCAGAACCAAAAAGCAGAAGTGGGGTCCAGGCCTACCTCTGCTTTGGCTATAGCTCTGCCTTCGAAATGTCTGTTCCACACAAAGGCCTTTACTCCATTGGGGTCTTTGCTTACATTTCGTTCTGTGTGCCCCTCAGAAATAGAGGAAGGACCATGTCTAATGAAGTGGAGGAGGGAGTAACCACAGAGATAGGGCCAGCAACCGAGGCCAGCCAGGAGCACTCACGGGCTGATGATGACAATGGATAGCAGTCATATTGTACCATCTGCCACTGGGAAGGGGATGCTGGTGTGCAGCGCTGCAGCACCCCGTCTACCAGCAGCATGCAGTAGACATAGGGTGACATTGAAAAAAGGCGAGAAACAATTTTTATCCTTTTTCTTTTGGGGGGAAAGGGTGTAAATTGACGACATACACCCTGAAACACCCGGGAAAATGTTTTTGACCCTTCAGGCATTTGGAGCTCAGCCAAGAATGCAAATGCTTTTCGGAGACTGCGGGGACTGTGGGATAGCTGGAGTCCTCAGTACTCCCTCCCTCTTTCCATGAGCATCCATTTGATCCTTTTGGCTTTCCATTACGCTTCTCACACAGCACTGTGCTGCGTTCCTGCTGTGGCCTCTGTCTATCATAGCCTGGAGATTTTTTCAAATGCTTAGTCATTTTGTCTTCTGTAACGGAGCTCTGATAGAACAGATTTGTCTCCCCATACAGAGATCAGATCCAGTATCTCCGTACGGTCCATGCTGGAGTTCTTTTTGGATTTGGGACTGCATCGCAACCTGTGCTGATCAGAACTCCACGCTGGGCAAACAGGAAATGAAATTCAAAAGTTCACGGGGCTTTTCCTGTCTACCAGGCCAGTGCATCTGAGTTCAGATTGCTTTCCAGAACGGTCACAATGGTGCATTGTGGGCTACCGCCCGGAGGCCAATACCATCGATTTGCGGCCACACTAACCCTAATCCGACATGGCAATACTGATTTCAGTGCTACTCCTCTCGTCGGGGAGGAGTACAGAAATCGGTTTAAAGAGCCCCTTATATCGATATAAAGGGCCTCATTGTGTGGATGGGTGCAGGGTTAAATAGGTTTAATGCTGCTAAATTCGGTTTAAACGAGTAGTGTAGACCAGGCACAGGACAGAGTTTTAATATAAAACTAAGCAAAAGAAAGGAAAAGAAAAAAATAAGCCAATTCCAACCTACTTTCTCCATCATGAAAAAGCTAAAAGGGAACAAACCCTATTTTGTCCCTTTGTAGCTCACCTTAGAAAAAGGACTTCCTGTTAATGATACAACAACTACAACATATATCACATGTGACAAGGACAGATTGGGAACAGGTGGAGAGACAGCTCTCAGCAGCTTGAGGACAGGAACAATAAAATAAAATAAAAACCCTTCTCTCTATCCTTAAGGACACCTCTTTCTTCCACCAGTGCCCCCCTGTTCCCCTTGAGGGCATCCCTCTCCACATCATCACACACTATGGGCTGAGGCATGGACCCTGTGGTGCTGCATGGCAGAAAATTCATGCTCCCTATCAAAGAGAAGGGGTCTCTGCCGCGCACACCCACTCCTGCCGCTGCTTCTCTTGGGGGAGCTGCTGGTATTTGCCATCTCCACCCCAGTCCAGTGCCTATCATTGCTCCTCCACCAGCCAGGGATGGCTTCTCTGCTGAATATAAACATGGTGCTCAGGGTGTTACCAGATCATGTGGTAGCTGCATGTTGCATATAATCCATCATCAGAACCTGAGAAGACCTCCATTTGGAAAAGGTGCCAGGTAAGGAAACAATTGCACCCACCACTTCCATGAGTCAGAGTCATGCAATGCATTAACATCTCCTTTGCCTCCTTCTTCTTCTCTCCTCCCCCTTTTCATCATCCTCCAAATACCAGTCCATCTTTACCCTTTCCCTTCCAGAGATACCATATCCCATCTCCACTCCTCAGTACTCCACCTCTCCCCCACTCCAAATTCTCCCAAGTTTATGGAGGGGATGGTATGATGGGATAGCCTAATTTTGGCAATTAATTGATCTTTGATTATTAGCAGGTAAATAGGCCCAATGGTTTGTGATAGGATGTTAGATGGGGTGGGATCTGAGTTACTACAGAGAATTCTTTCCTGGGTGCTGGCTGGTGAGTCTTGCCTACATGCTCAGAGTTTAACTGATCGCCATATTTGGGGTCAGGAAGGAATTTTCCAGGGCAGATTGGTAGAGGCCCTGCAGGTTTTCCACCTTCCTCTGCAGCATGGGGCATGAGTCACTTGCTGGAGGATTCTCTGCACCTTCAGGTCTTTAAACCAGGATTTGAGGACTTCAGTAACTCAGACATAGGTTAGGGATTTGTTATAGCAGTAGGTGGGTGAGATTCTGTGGCCTGCGTTGTGCAGGAGGTCAGACTAGATGATCATAATGGTCCCTTCTGACCTGAAAGTCTATGAGGATCAGAATTTTAAAATCCCTTATTCTATGTTTCTGCTTTCATGAAAAAGTGGTAATTGCAGATTTTGAAATGGAAAATTCAATTCTAGCTGTGAGAAGAGGTGATGAAAAATGAGAAACTAGACCAGTATGAAAAAGAAAAACTTTCAGTTTTGCCAAATATTTCAGTGTGCAGTGCAATATTGTTTTGCAGTGTGACTTCACTATATTAATTTACATGGATTCTAATAGGAAATGTATTATATCTCCATCCAGACTCTCCAAATTCTGATATTTTTTGCACAAACCATAGTATTTTTTACAGACTGAAGTCTCACTTACCAGGAGCATTGGAATTTGTATTTCTACGATTTCGAACAGGACCTAGAAAACAAAGGATAGGAAGGTGGGCAAAATGTAGATGAAGTGCATAGTTTATCACTACTGTATTACAGTTGATGAGGATGATGGATTCTCCCATTGCTTTGACGGGTGAGTGATATTACAGCTGATAATTTCTATCCCAATAGATTACAATTTTATACATAAATACAGGTTTACAAGAGAAATTTCACATCAATATCTAACATTTACAGGGTTGGACACCACAGATACACAGAATTTACAATATATTTGGAGTACAGTTCTCTCCTTTTCGGGGTTGCTGCCATGCAGTAGTCACACACTGTTGTAATACAAGATTGGACTGTGTCTGGCATAAGGCAGGACCAAAAAGCAGAAGTGGGGTCATAAGAACATAAGAATGGCCATACCGAGTCAGACCAAAGGTCCATCTAGCCCAGTATCTGTCTACCAACAGTGGCTAATGCCAGGTGCCCCAGAGGGAGTGAACCTAACAGGCAATGATCAAGTGATCTCTCTCCTGCCATCCATCTTCATCCTCTGACCAACAGAGGCTAGGGACACCATTCTTACCCATCCTGGCTAATAGCCATTTATGGACTTAGCCACCATGAATTTATCCATTTCCCTTTTAAACACTATTATAGTCCTAGCCTTCACAACCTCCTCAGGTAAGGAGTTCCTCAAGTTGACTGTGCGCTGCATGAAGAAGAACTTCCTTTTATTTGTTTTAAACATGCTGCCTATTAATTTCATTTGGTGACCCCTAGTTCTTGTATTATGGGAATAAGTAAATAACTTTTCCTTATCCACTTTCTCAACATCACTCATGATTTTATATACCTCTATCATACCCCCCCTTAGTCTTCTCTTTTCCAAGCTGAAGAGTCCTAGCCTCTTTAATCTTTCCTCGTATGGGACCCTCTCCAACCCCCTAATCATTTTAGTTGCCCTTTTCTGAACCTTTTCTAGTGCTAGAATATCTTTTTTGAGGTGAGGAGACCACATCTGTACACAGTATTCGAGGTGTGGGCGTACCATGGATTTATATAAGGGCAATAATATATTCTCAGTCTTATTCTCTATCCCCTTTTTAATGATTCCTAACATCCTGTTTGCTTTTTTGACCGCCTCTGCACACTGCGTGGACATCTTCAGAGAACTATCCACGATGACTCCAAGATCTTTTTCCTGACTCGTTGTAGCTAAATTAGCCCCCATCATATTATATGTATAGTTGGGGTTATTTTTTCCAATGTGCATTACTTTACATTTATCCACATTAAATTTCATTTGCCATTTTGTTGCCCAGTCACTTAGTTTTGTGAGATCTTTCTGAAGTTCTTCACAATCTGCTTTGGTCTTAACTATCTTGAGTAGTTTAGTATCATCTGCAAACTTTGCCACCTCACTGTTTACCCCTTTCTCCAGATCATTAATGAATAAATTGAATAGGATTGGTCCTAGGACTGACCCTTGGGGAACACCACTAGTTACCCCCTCCATTCTGAGAATTTACCGTTAATTCCTACCCTTTGTTCCCTGTCTTTTAACCAGTTCTCAATCCATGAAAGGACCTTCCCTTTTATCCCATGACAGCTTAATTTACGTAAGAGCCTTTGGTGAGGGACCTTGTCAAAGGCTTTCTGGAAATCTAAGTACACTATGTCCACCGGATCCCCCTTGTCCACATGTTTGTTGACCCCTTCAAAGAACTCTAATAGATTAGTAAAACACGATTTCCCTTTACAGAAACCATGTTGACTATTGCTCAACAGTTGATGTTTTTCTATGTGTCTGACAATTTTATTCTTAACTATTGTTTCGACTAATTTGTCCAGTACCGATGTTAGACTTACCGGTCTGTAATTGCCGGGATCACCTCTAGAGCCCTTTTTAAATATTGGCGTTACTTCCAGTCATTGGGTATCAAAGCCGATTTAAAGGACAGGTTACAAATCTTAGTTAATAGTTCCGCAACTTCACATTTGAGTTCTTTCAGAACTCTTGGGTGAATGCCATCTGGTCCCGGTGACTTGTTTATGTTGAGTTTATCAATTAATTCCAAAACTTCCTCTAGTGACACTTCAATCTGTGAGCGTTCCTCAGATTTGTCACCTACAAAAGCCAGCTCAGGTTTGGGAATCTCCCTAACATCCTCAGCCGTGAAGACTGAAGCAAAGAATCCATTTAGTTTCTCCACAATGACTTTATCGTCTTTAAGCGCTCCTTTTGTATTTCGATCATCAAGGGGCCCCACTGGTTGTTTAGCAGGCTTCCTGCTTCTGATGTACTTAAAAAACATTTTGTTATTACCTTTGGAGTTTTTGGCTAGCTGTTCTTCAAACTCCTCTTTGGCTTTTCTTATTACACTCTTGAACTTAAGTTGGCACTGTTTGTGCTCCTTTCTATTTGCCTCACTAGGATTTGACTTCCACTTTTTAAAGGAAATCTTTTTATCTCTCACTGCTTCTTTTACATGGTTGTTAAGCCACGGTGGCTCTTTTTTAGTTCTTTTACTGTGTTTCTTAATTTGGGGTATACATTGAAGTTGGTCCTCTATTATGGTGTCTTTAAAAAGGGCCCATGCAGCTTGCAGGGATTTCACTTTAGTCACTGTACCTTTTAATTTCTGTTTAACTAACCCCCTCATTTTTGTATAGTTCCTCCTTTTGAAATTAAATGCCACAGTGTTGGGTTGTTGAGGTGTTCTTCCCACCACAGGGATGTTGAATGCTATTGTATTATGGTCACTATTTCCAAGCGGTCCTGCTATAGTTACCTCTTGGACCAGCTCCTGCGTGCCACTCAGGATTAAATCTAGAGTTGCCTCTCCCCTTGTGGGTTCCCGTACCAGCTGCTCCATGAAGCAGTCATTTAAAGTATCGAGAAATGTTATCTCTGCATTTCGTCCTGAAGTGAAATGTTCCCAGTCAATATGGGGATAACTGAATTCCCCCTCTATTATTGGGTTCTTAATTTTGATAGCCTCTCTAATTTCCCTTAGCATTTCATCATCACTATTACTGTCCTGGTCAGGTGGTCGATAATAGATCCCTAATGTTATATTTTTATTAGAGCTTGACATTTCTATCCATAGAGATTCTATGGAACATGTGGATTCGCTTAAGATTTTTACTTCATTTGATTCTACATTTTCTTTCACATATATTGCCACTACTCCCCCTGCCCGACCTGTTCTGTCCTTCCGATATATTTTGTACCCCGGAATGATTGTGTCCCATTGATTGCTCTCAGTCCACCAGGTTTCTGTGACGCCTATTATATCAATATCCTCCTTTATCACAAGGCACTCTAGTTCACCCATCTTATTATTTAGACTTCTAGCATTTGTGTACAAGCACTTTAAAAACTTGTCCCTGTTTATTTGTCTGCCCTTTTCTGATGTGTCAGATTCTTTTTTATGTGACTGTTTATCATCTGATCCGGCCCTCACATTATCCTCTTCCGTCCTCTGCTCCTGACTATAATCTGGAGATTCCCTATCATCAGACTCTCCCCTAAGAGAAGTCTGTGTCCGATCCACACGCTTCTCTGCAGCAGTCGGCTTTCCCCCACCTCCTAGTTTAAAAACTGCTCTACAACCTTTTTAATGTTTAGTGCCAGCAGTCTGGTTCCACTTTGGTTTAGGTGGAGCCCATCTCTCCTGTATAGGCTTCCCCCATCCCAGAAGTTTCCCCAGTTCCTAATGAACGTGAACCCCTCCTCTCTACACCATCGTCTCATCCACGCATTGAGACTCTGAAGCTCCGCCTGCCTACCTGGCCCTGTGCGTGGAACTGGGAGCATTTCTGAGAATGCCACCATAGAGGTCCTGGATTTTAGTCTCTTCCCTAGCAGCCTAAATTTGGCTTCCAGAACATCTCTCCTACCCTTCTCTATGTCATTGGTACCTACATGTACCACGACCACCGGCTCCTCCCCAGCACTACACATAAGTCTGTCTAGATGCCTCGAGAGATCCGCAACCTTCGCACCAGGCAGGCAAGTCATCATACGGTTCTCCCGGTCATCACAAACCCAGCTATCTACATTTCTAATGATCGAATCTCCCATTACTAACTCCTGCCTTTTCCTAGCAACTGGAGTTCCCTCCCCCGGAGAAGTAACCTCAATGCGAGAGGCAACCCCAGGACCACCTGGAAGGAGGGTCCCAACTACGGAAAGGTTTCCCTCTGCTCCCATTGACTGCTCTGCTTCCCTGGGCCGTTCTTCCTCCTCAACAGCGCAGGGACTGTCTGAGCGGAGGTGGGACAATTCTACAGTGTCCCGGAAGGCCTCATCGACATACCTCTCTGCCTCTCTTAGCTCCTCCAGTTCCGCCACCCTGGCCTCCAAAGTCCGTACATGGTCTCTGAGGGCCAGGAGCTCCTTGCACCGACTGCACACATATGCCAGCCGCCCGCGGGGCAGGTATTCATACATGCAACACTCAGTGCAATAAACTGGATAGCCCCCACTCTGCTGCTGGGCTTCTGCCTGCATTGTCTCCTAGTTAATGGAAATGTAGTTTACAGAAAGGGGTTTTGAAATGTGGTTTGGTTTATAGGTTTTAAGGGGACTACAGGGGAAGGGTTAGGATCGACAAGGGACTCCCGCTTCCTTCCCACTCCCCTTCCAAACTCCCTTGCGAAACTCCCTGTTAGAAGCCCCTGTTCGCAAAGCTCCCTGGTTGTTTGTGTGCGGCTTTATAAAGCCCTGGCCTGAGTGAATGCCCCGCCCACTGATTAAGGCTCAGCCAATTACCAGAGGCTTCAAGCTTTCAAACCTTCCTTTGAAGGTCCAGGCCTACGTCTGCTTTCCCTACAGCTCTGGCTTAGAAATACCTGTTCCACACATTGGTCTTTACTCTGTTAGGGACTTTGCTTACATTTGGTCCTGTGTGCCCCTCAGAAAACAGAAATGGAAGAAGGCCCATGTCCAATGAAGTGGAGGAGGGAGTAGCCACAGATAGGGCCAGTAACAGAGTGTGGGTTTGGAGAAAGACCCCAACAGCAGCCCAAAGGGGAGAGGGCTGGGGAAAGTAATGTTGTTTGGTGTTTGAAAACTCCCATAAAAGAAGTGCTCTCAGTCTCCCAAAAAAAATCACAGACAAAACATGGGTAGGTAAACACAGGGCTGAACAAATCCCTCCTCCTGCACACTTCCCCAAGAAGCCATCTTAATGTATAGCTTTTTTATTTTTTAAACAGAAGAGGTTCGTGGAGGGATGTCACAACCCAATGTCCTCCTCCCTCAGGGGTCCCGTGGGGAGGCAAATCAGCATTGTATGTTGCTAACTCTGTTGCAAGCATTACAAGGCATGTTGGGGAAGGGTTAAAGGTATAAGTGTGGAGTTGAAGATGCGTTTGCATGTTGTGAGAGGCCTAAAAGGGGCGAAAGGAGAAAGGAACGGGTTAACTTGACGTTACACTTCCGAAAATAAGACACCAGCTCCAGCCCAAGGCCACAGCACACAATCAACACTGGCCAGCCGTTAGAAAGGAAGATACAGCTGCACAAGCCGACAGGGGCTTCAAAACCCAGCAAAATAGTGAACGCCAAAGAGGGGGGCGGAAACAACGTCTCTAATGACGGTGTGTTTTGGGAGGCCAAGGCGGCCACAGCAAGCCAGTTTGAACTAGTACAAAAAGCAACAGGAACAAAAGTCACCTAATAACACTACCCCCCCCCCCCCCAAAAAAAAACGTAAGACTTAGAAACCCTCCCAAGAGCCACAACAAGTTTGAGATCACAGCGGACCCTGGATGACCCGTGCATGGGGCAAAAACTCCCATACATCCTTCCCCCTCCTTCTTCTTACATTACACCCAGGGTTGGCCAGCCTCGGGTAATGCGTGTGTAAGTATTAAAGTGGGTTAGGGCTGGGGTACTAATGATGTCTTTCTTCCTTTATGTGATGTGGAAGCAATCCCAACCCTCACCACTGTTATTTTATTATTTTATTAATAAAGCTTTAAAATTCAGACACTTGGCTTGTTCTTCATCTCCTCCCCTAAAAATCCTGCGGCCTCAGCCTGATCACCTGATGCCCCAGGCAGACTGGTAACATAAATCTGTCACAATTTTGGTGGAGTATTGCGGGGGGCAGGCCTGTGGGGTGCACCAACTGGTCTGCCCTTGAAATTTCATGTGTGCTCTGTCTGGCACTATTGGTATTCCATTTTAAGAATTGTATATGATTAAAGGTGTGCCCCACCCTCTGTCATAGCATGACTGAGAACAGGAAGAAGGTTTAGCATTCCTGGTCAGTGGGGGATGGGTGCAGGTGGGTCTACCCCGGTCGTAAAAGTACCAGGCAATGGGAGGAGGGCTTAAAGCCCCTCGCTCCGAATGGAAGGGAGAATCCTTGGTGCATGCACCCTCAGTCGTAGTATGACTGAACAAAAGAGGGGAACATAAGGTGTCTCGCTCTGCCCAGGAAAAGTTTTGGTGTATGTACCCTCAGTGATATTGGACCAAGTAATACAGAGTAATTTTTGTATTAGGCTGTTTTGTACCTGGGACAGAGAGCTTAATTTATTTTTAATTATTTTTAGGTTTACAGTATTTATAATTTTTGCTTTAAAACCAATATTTTTTTAAATATGGTGTTTGCTACTTGAGGATTTTTTTTTGCAGCATTTGATACACAACAGTGCTAGCACCAAGACAAACAAAACAAAACATAGAACGCAAAACACAATTTTTATTGTGACAGTGTTGCTTTTTAGCTGGTATTATCATAGAATCATAGAATCATAGAATCTCAGGGTTGGAAGGGACCTCAGGAGGTCATCTAGTCCAACCCCCTGCTCAAAGCAGGACCAAACCCAACTAAATCATCCCAGCCAGGGCTTTGTCAAGCCTGACCTTAAAAACCTCTAAGGAAGGAGATTCCACCACTTCCCTAGGTAACCCATTCCAGTTCTTCACCACCCTACTAGTGAAAAA
>ML129576.1:399916-423093 GCA_003846335.1 Cuora mccordi | reverse complement strand
TGAGAGTCCACTTGGAACACCTCCCTGGACAATGATTCCTGATGTTCTGGATTGGTTTTACTTAGTGCTATTTTTTTAAATCAGAATATTGTTTGGGGTTAAGTCAAATCCTTACATTTAAGTATATTATGTCAACACATGTATCTTAATCAACCAAACTTGTAATCTCCTTTTAAAAAATCCAATTTTCTTGACAAGATCTATTTCCCATAAAACCATGATGGATGGCATTAATTATCCGTTAATTATTTACTTATTGCATCCAATATCTGATGTCAGACTACCCAGCCTATAGTACCCTGGGTCATCTCATTTGCCCTTTTTAAACATAGGAAGAGCATTAGGTTTTCTCTTGTGTTCTTGAACTTCCTCAGTATCCCAAGATTAGTAGAATATTAACACAGATAGCTCAGGAGCTCCTTGGCCAATTCTTTGAAAACTCCTGAGTGAACATTATCTGGTCTGGAGAGTTTAAAATATTTACCTTTAGCAGTAACTATTGTGATAGACCCAGGCCAGTTGGGTACAGCAGAATAGCAGAAGACAGATATACTGGCCACTGGATTAACAGTTTTCTGTTCCCTGACCGACCAGAGCAGGGGCTGCTCCAGGCTAATGAGAACACCTGACTCTAATTAACCTGTAACGAGTCAGGTGAGGCCATTAAGCTAATGTGACCACCTGACTCTAATTAAGGCCCTGCTGATACTATAAAAAGGGCTCACTCCAGTCAGGCAGGGGAGAGTCAGGGAGCCAGAGAGGAAGTGCGGCTGAAGGGCTGGTTACTGAAGACACCCTCAAACCATCGTTAAAGGAGCCCTAAGGTAAGGGTGAAGAAGGGAGAAGCAGGAGAGCTGTGGGGAAGTGGCCCAGGGAAATGTAGCAACTCTGGCAGTGAAAGGTTGGCTGCCAACAGCTGCTACATTAGGGTCCCTGGGCTGGAACCCGGAGTAGAGGATGGGCCTGGGTTCCCCCCAACCCACCACTACAGGAACACCTCCTGGGAGAGGAAGTCAGGTCCCTGTCAGGACAGGAGGCTGAACAGAGACTGTGGGAGTTCTCTCACCAACCTCCTTGCAGCCTATGATGAAAAGAGCTCAGTCAGGTCTTTAGATGCATCTTTAGATCCTTTTGTTAAGATAAAAAGATTGAGCATCACTTTCAGACATGGTTTCAACTCCTGAAATCATTCTTCCAGCACTTTTCTGAATCTTGTTCTGTTTTTTTTAATATCTTGTTAAAGTATGGACCCCAGAAATGGACACCATATTCCATTAATAGCCTCACTAATTAGTCTCATATACAGTGATACAACACATTACTACTTCTGCGTAATATTTTACATATACTAGAGCTAAGTATCACATTCACTTTCTTAGTCACTGCATCACACTTCAAACTCATATTCTGCCCCACTTTCATCCAGTTCAATGCTCCCAATATCTCAGCTTCCTATGAACTTCTTTTATATGTTGTCAGATCGCAGTCCACTCTCTAACTCTTCTTCTACCGCCTTTCAATCCTGCACAAATTTACAATCCATTTTCCACCGAAACACCTCTAGGCACTCACAGAGACACAATTCATTCTCTGATCTCAAGCCATTCCCAGTCACTTAAGTGATCAATTGCAACCCCAGACCTCAGTAATTTATCTTGCTCATCAATTCGTTCTCAGCCTTCCCTACCCCTCCAACCCACCTTCTAGTGCAGTCTTCAGGCACACACACAAATATACAATGCATCCTGTGATTCCCAGTTACTAAATGATCCTGTGCAACCCCAGAGATGCATCCTCTATTCCCATAGCTTCTCTGATCCAGCTGATCTTTTGCCTCTAGCACCATATTACCAATTTGCTGTCCCAGCCAACATTACTCGAATTGTCCTTTGCTTCTCCCGTTTCAAACCATAAACTGATCTTCTGCCCTCCTCAGCCATTTGACTATTTTCCTTCTCCCAAAGAATTCATCCTCTGCCTCCCCATGCCTCCTACAAACTGCCCCCTTACTCCCAGTTTTCATATCAATGGTCATGTCCATTGCTGATTTGACAATGGACTCTGCTTTTTACTTCTGACAGCATGAGAGCAGCAGCACTTGGGATTACAATTCACCCATTTGGGCCCTTTTCCCAAATTCCATGGTTTTCTGATGATGTCCCCATGTGATAATTTCCCACACCCTCACCTAGGCCGATAAGGAATCCTGCTATAAGAAAAATACATGAGGCAACCAGGATAAGTGGCAACCTCCTCCAAGGCACAGCTTCCCTTGCACACTTCCATGTGCAAGTCCTTTAGTGCCATCTCTTCCCTGTCTGGACACTCTTTGATGAAGGGAAATATATATATATACCCTTGGCACGTTGCATAGGCCCTTACAATTACTTTGCCTAAAGCTAACCCAGGGGAAACATGCCTGGAATGTTTCAGATATTGGGATGTGTGTGGTCTACAGAATTTGGTGACTGAACCAGATATTTGTTGCGAAGTATTTGTGCTTGCCCTATCTTCATGTGCATGGTTCCATATATCTGATTATACATGGAGTGCTTGGCTTTGTTATGTATTAGACAAGATAAGCACAATCACTTTGCATCTAAATGTCTGACTCAATCACCAAATACCATACACCAGACTCAACCCAATGTCTGAAATATTCTGGGCATGCTTCCCCAGAGTTAACTGTAGACAAAGGAATTGTAAGGACCTGTCTAATATGCCAAGGAAGTCCTGTACCAAATGGTCTTCTTGGATACTGTCTTAGCACAGTGCATATACTTTTAGCAACACATTTTTTTAATCCCATAAAGCCTAATAAAAATAAAATATAGAAATTTATTGTGTGTTATTTTTCCATTACAATTATGTGTCAAATCATAATTTACCACAATTTTCTGATATCAATCCAGTCCTCAAAACATGCAGAAAGAGAAATTAAGCCTGTGAGTTAACCTTTCTTCTCTAACTAGATTCCACATCCCAAACTGGGTTCCACATACCACTTTTATAGCTAAAACAGTCAGGGGGGGAGGGAGAATCAATCAAGGTCCTAATAATATAGAAAATAAAATTTAGTGGAAATATTTGGAAATTAATGTGTACTTACTTAATGGCATCTTTCTTTTTTTTCTGAAAGAGAAAAATCAATACTCATTATTAAATTCATAACTAGAATGTTTATCTAAGCAATATTAAATACATCTTGATGTGCTTCCTTTTTTCTTTTCAATTGAGAGGTCAGAGGCTTTCATAAATCTCAGACATGCTTGACTGTTAGATGAATATAGTACACACTGAAAATATATTAAGAATGTTAAGGTTCCAAAGCCAAACACTCAAAAGTTGATACATGCCTGCATTAAGGTTGCCCATACAACCTTAACTCAGCCCTCTCTCTGTATGCATTGTGATACCATCTTTAGTTACATGATCTCACACTATTTTTTTTTCCACAGAACCCTTCCCTCATTCAGTGAACAGGATGGACCATGCTCTGGCTATGAATCAGGGTTGTGCAGTGAAGAAGGCTGTTGTTTATATGCCCCCTACTTCACTTGTTGCACAAGTTGGAGGATGTGTAATGAATGAGGCAGGGGGCTGCAGGAAAATAAAGGAGCTGATTGCTGCCCTGGATAACTGAATTCTATCTCTGCCACAGAGTTTCTATTTGATGCTGGGCAAACTTTTATAGTGAACTAACCAACTGCCCTGGTTTTTCCACTCAGTAAATTGTCTCTATTTTCAGGGCTGCTAGCAAGGCTCCTTCAGGGATTTGGGTCCCCTCAGGTTCACCTGCCCCTACATATTGGAATTATTTAGCCCACTGACAAACTGCTGCAGCACCCTCTCCTCAAACATTTCCCCAGAAGCTATAAATAAGCCACTCACACCCACTGCTGCAAACCCCCAGGAACACTTGGGCGCTTCTCCGCTGTGTCCCTCCATCATAACCAAACTTGGATATGGCCATATCCGTCTGCTTCTCCACCCCAAACCTGACAGCAAAGGACTCATGTGGGGCCTGAGAATTGCCACATTCCTCCTCCATGCCTACAGACCTAAGAACTGTAAGGGCTTCTCCACTCAGGTCTGTGGCCAAATAAATCATTTTGTCCTACTCTGATGAGCAGTCCAGCTTACCTGTGAGTTTAAATTGCATCAGGTATGCCTCCCAGTTCATTTGGCCATCAAATTTGTGTGCTTTCTGCCACTGGTGTTTCCCACTGTCCTATCTGGCTCTGAAGCAGGCAGTATCCATCTTCCAGTTCTTCCCTGGGTTCCCTGGCCCTCTCAGTTGGTGGGAGAGCTCTGCAACTTCTCCATCCATCTCTGCCTCATCTCCATTGGTTCACAGCCACCTGTGGCCCAGCCTGCTCCATCTTGGCTCCTCCTTGTCATACCTGTGCCAGTGACTTGGTATGCCCTGCTTTTATTTGTCAGGGTGTATTTGTTTCATCACCATCTGTCATAAACAGATAGTTAAGGGTTAATGTCTCTTTTACCTGTAAAGGGTTAACAAGCTCCGTGAACCTGACGGACACCTGACCAGAGGACCAATCAAGGGACAAGATAATTTCAAATCTCTGTGGAGGGAAGTCTTTGTTTGTGTTCTTTGTTTTGGGGGTTGTTCTCTCTTGGGATTAAGAGAAGCCAGACGTACATCCAGGCTCTCCAAGCTTCCTGAAATATTTCCTTCTATTCAGTATAGTGAGTATTAGCAAGGCGGATTAGTTTTGTGATTAATTTCTGTATTTGCAAATGTGTGTTTGCTGGAGGAATAGCTTTATTTCTGTTTGCTGTTACTTTTGATTATTCTGAAAAAGGGCGGGGGGGAGTCCCTCTAGGTTTATAAGCTAGACCCTGTAATATTTTTCATCATGGTGTTACAGAGATAGTGTTACTTTCTCTCTTTCTTTTAATAAAATCTTTCCTTTTAAGAACCTGATTGATTTCTTCCCTTGTTTGGAACCTCAGGGGAAGAGGAGGGGGGAAGGGGAATCCCTCTTTGTTTTGATTTAAGGAGTTTGAATCAAGGTGATCTCTCCTGACAGCTAAGGGAGGGGGAAGGTGGGGGAATGGGCTATTTCCCTTTGTGTTAAGATCCAAGGAGTTTGGATCGGTGCTCCCCGGGAAAGTTTTGGGGGAACAGGGAGTGTGCTAGACACTGGAATTTCTAGCTGGTGGCAGCATTACCAGATCTAAACTAGGATTTTAGTTTAGAGGAGCCCATGCAGGTCCCCATCTTGTGGACGCTAAAGTTCCAAGTGGGGAATAAACCTATGACACCATCCCACAGTCCTGATACCAATATGACATCATGGGAAGCCAAAGAAATCATGCAAGACAATATTGTCTAAAATCCAACAAAAGTTAATGCAGCCAGAGCCTAGAACATGGGCTGGTACAGGCTGCTCTGCACACTGAAAGAATGCTTTGTTTCAATTTCCATTCTCCCAGCCTGTCTCTCAAACCACACACACACCAGCAATGCAGCTAGGGAGGGAAGGGGAAGCCCATTACACTATAAAAGTGGCACAGTGGTATCTCCCAGTATTAAAGTTGCCTATCATTTTCTATAAGAAAATGCTGTTTGCAGTTTTTTGTAACAGTGCCATTTCTTTCCCCCTTTCAGGATAGAATTTTCCATGACTGGTGACTGATTCTTCAAATTTTTAATTAAAGTTTGATTAGCTCAGACATTTTCAAGCACAAACTTAGTGGGAAAAAATTGTTTGTTTGTTTTCTCCAATATTCCATTAATTTTTAACAGCTTTAGGCCTCAGGCTACTGAATTAGGAATTTCAAACTAGAGTCAAGTGAAAAATGGATTTTTGAGTTCACTAGCAATTTTTTAAAAATTATTTAAAAAATAATAATAATAATTTGGGTTTGAATGAAACATTTAGTTCAACCAATAAATGAATGTTTCATATTGATTCATTTTTAAAATTTAAATTAAATAGAATTAAAGGAAATTTCAAAACAAAAAGTTATTTTGAATAGAATAATCAAAACTTTTGATTTAAAAATGTTGAAACAACATAGTTCAGTTTTTTTCAGATTTTTTTTCTTGTTGGCCAAACAAAAACCCCAAAAAACAAAATCTACACAAATTCATGAAATGTTTCAGTGTTACTGAGCTGCATTTTTTGCCTAAAAGGATTTCAGTCAAAAAATGTCACCAAGATTTACTTTCAATGTTAGAACATAACATAAAAACGGCCGTACCAGGTCAGACCAAAGGTCCATCTAGCCCAGTATCCTGCAGTGGCCAATGCCAGGTGCCCCAGAGGGAGTAAACCTAACAGGTAATGATCAAGTGATCTCTCTCCTGCCATCCATCTCCATCCTCTGACAAACAGAGGCTATGGACACCATTCCTTACCTGTCGTGGCTAATAGCCATTTATGGACTTAACCACCATGAGATAGCCCTCGGGTCACAGTAGTATCATTTCCAGTCTCTATGAAAATTTGTCTGGATTTGGCTGCGTTATCAGCTGCAGAAAATCACCATTTCACATGTGCTTAACATGTCTGAAAATTCACATTTGTGACCCATTGTGCTGTCTATGTTCCCAGAGCCTTCTGAGCCTCCTTTGTCATTCTGAAGTGACTGCAAAGGTTTCCGGCCTGATGAATCCTCCTCCTCCTGCTGCTACTAGTTTGCTCTATCAAATACCTTTCATCAGGAGGTAAAAGGACATGATTTCTAGTCTAACCACTTCCATTGACTGACCTTAATAATCTTCTTCATTTCATAACCCTTGTTATTGAGGAAGGCCTCAGACCTCTGTCATATATGTAAGCAGATATCAGTCTTCCCCCCAGCACACACATACAATATTTTATGGAAGGAGCAACTGAGGATCAGAAAGGCTACACAAAGTTATTTCTGACAGAGCTGGGACAACAACCCACGGTAATAACACCCAGCACTCTTACTGTCCAGAATATGGGTGCACATAGTGGAATTTAGGAAATAACATTATTTTATAACAGTAAGGTTGCAACGTTATCCACTGAAAAGTTAGGATGTATCAGAATTAAGGCAGTCGGTGTAACCTTAGTTTGGCCCCCTTTTGTGTATGTCTTACGATAGACTTTATGTACATAATCACTATTATGTTCATAGCATACAAGCAGCGAGATTAGATTTAAAAAAAACAACATATTAAATTATTTTCCTGGAAGGTTGCAATGCAACACTACTTTATTTCTTAGAATCCAGATCTTTAACATATGGGAACCAAAAACAGGGAGCGAGACAAAGCAGACTGCTCCCTTAGGCAGTCACTCCAGCTTCCTCTAGGCTCGCCCTTTCCAAACTGGCTGCTGAAGACACAGATCACACACTTCCCTGCAGAGCCCCCTAGCCTGTAACCAGGAGTAGGAACAACTTCTGACAATTTAAAGCGATAGCCTCTCATTTTAACTATTTTCAATACACCATAATCACATATTAGTTTCCCCTAACCTAATTATCAGAAATGAATGGAGCATTTTTACTTAAACTTTCTATAAATAGTTAAATGTGGAGCAGAGATCAAGTAGGAAAATTTCAGTCCAAACAGTTAAAGTTTGGCAAAGATAAAAGCCACTGTGGAAAAAAAACAAACAAACAGGATTTGTAAAGGAAAGTTTGGCAACCTTACATAAGTGTCACTACCAGCTCTTCCTGTAATTAGGCCTAAGCAAGCACATGGCAAATTTTGCTGCATTAAATATTTTCTCATGAGATAAGGAGATGTGAATCTTCAATTTGACACTGACTGCAGGGCAGGGTGTTAGATTTCAGCATACCCTTTTCCCTAACAGCTAAAACAGTTGAGTGACATCTGACCTATCAGTCCTCATCCTCTGAGGAAACCTGTACAACACTTTCAAAAGACAAGCCTGAAAGCTCAAATTCATAACTAATAACCCTCCCTCAGCTGCTTTCCCTCCTCTCCCTTCCCTTCCTTCCTATGACTGAAGGAGTGTTAGTGGACCACTCCACCCTGGATGATCCTGTGAAATATGAATTAACTACTTACGCTAAACAATTTGTTCCATCTTATATTTAGCTGTGACACTCTGAGTTAGTTTCCCAGACCCAAAGAAGATTTCTGTGTAAGCTTGAAAGTTTGTCTGTCTCTACAAGAGAATTTGTTCCAATAAAAGACATTACCTCACCCACTTTGTCTCTCTAATATCCTGGGACCAGCTTGGCTACAACACAGTTAATACAGTTGTCACACAACACTACAGGAAACTTAAGCTGTGATTTTCAAAGGGGCTAGCTGAAAAATCAGTGTGAATTAGTTCTCCAGATCCCTTAACCTCATTTGGAAAAATCCTGGCCGTAGGCAGTAAAACAGAATGATTCTATAGTTAAACGTTAAACCCTGCCACACAGCATTTCTGGCAGATAAGAGCACAATGCAGATGGAATTATAAAGCCCAGAGTCCACAGGATAATTCACAAATCATCCAAGTGTGGAAGTAGTCCCCCAGGGACAATACCTGTTTTATCTTCTTTGGAAACTGGTGCCTGCAGAAGCACTTGTCATGTTCCACTGTGCTAGGCAGAGCTGGCCAAAACTCAGGATATCCGGTTCATTCCATTTCACTCTGCATTCTGGGACTCCCAAGGGCTGCACCCAGCTGACCCAGAAGCCCTGGGTCTTCAGAACAATCCGCATGGCTGGCTGTGCTAGAGTTGCAGACCCTGGGAGCCTGTCTCAGGACCTGCAGGCTCCCAGAACTCTAGCAATGAGCTTGGAAACCTTGACAGTCCCCTATATTACCAGGCTCCCTGCTGTCGAGTTGGAAGCCTAGCTCTGAGACCCCTAGAGTTTCTGCTATTTCCAGAGCAGCTCAATCTATAAATATTAACTTTTCCTCTTAAATTTAAGGGCAACATGTCAGTACACGGAGCAGCACCAAGTAGGAGGGCAAGACCTATCATTGTGATGCCATCAGCTGAATAGAGGGAGAGCCTTCAGACGCTAAAGCTTATTGCCCTACAAATAACTATTATTCCACTAATATACTGTAGGTACCAGCAGGGAGTAATGGGGTAGAAACCAACTGAAGGATGTAGGAATACACAAAGTTTATTGATCAAAATAATATTTTTAATGAAAATAGTCATTTAGTTGAAACAACTCTTTTGTTGTTTAAATTTAGCTTTGATCAAAAAGATTCTTTTACGTGGCAGGAACACTGTGAGTCAAACAATCATGACACAGGGCACTAATATATTAATTATAATGCATTATAATCACAAGTACCAAATACTGAAAGACTCTGGGACATCCCCTTATAAGTGGCCGTCTATAATTCTACAACTGCAGGCACAGACAATAGTAGTTCGGATGCGCCAAGTTTACCTCCGGACAAGACAGATAGAAACTAGACAAATTTCAGGGGAAAACTGACAGGCAGATGCTACTGATCATACATCTTAACAGTTCCTGCTAGTCTCAGATATAGCAGAAATAGAATAATCATAATATGAAGAGTATCACTAATATTCAGACTCACATTTCCTGGAATTTCCGTCTGCCTGTGAGCCTTACGGAATCCCCTCGAGTGTAACAGACCCAACCAAAGCTCTCTATTCTGTCTCATAGAAAATGGTTAGCACTTTTATTGCAGTACTGATTGATGAATCACTCTGGGCTGGATGATGAATCATGGTGCAAAGGTGCCCAACGGCTTAAGGTTTATAATTCTCCTCTTCTACCAATGCTCCTGCAAAGCCTTCTGAATATTTGAGCTGGGTTTGCAGACTTAAGCAGCTGCTTTGCACCTGCTATTCTTGTCTGAGCAAGTGAGCAGGGTGTGGGCAGAGCTTTGGCACCGAACAGCGCACATGAGCCAGTGACAAGATATGGGTAGTACTTTGCTATTGGTAAAAGAGCAATCACCAGTTATTAATATTATGTTCATGGCATACACACAGATAAGTTAGATAAAACATATAATATTCTTGCTGGCAAGTTGCAACCTAACATTGTTTATTGCTTAGAATCCAGAACCAGACCAGTCAAGAACCCCAAAACAGAGAAGGACAGAGCAGGCTGCTCCCTAAAACAAAGAGGTATATCTCACCACACCTTGCCTGAGGCTGGCTGTCTGAAGACTGACTGCTGAATGACCCAGATTGCATGCCTTTCTACAGAGATACCTAGCTTGTGAGCAGGACCAGGCAACACCTTACAAACTGAAAATGATAGCTTATAATTTAAGCACAGTTTTCAACACAGGACAATTAGTCCCTGGAGGAAGTGGGGGCAGGGATGGTGTTTATCTTTTGTCACATGATTGTTTTCCATACTCTAACTCCACTGAGTAGATTGTCAAACCACAAACAAGAACAAGATAAATACAGAAGAGTAAAGGACAAAGTTCCATAGCCATAAAAGGGATCTGCAACAGGAGAAAGGTTGGTCCCAGCCCTAAAACCTGTAGAATATGCAATGTGTCCCATGTTCTGCTATTAAGTTAAAAAAATCAGATTTTAGCTAAAACAGAAATACAACTCATTGTGTTAACAAGGCTATTCAGATGAATGTTGGGTGTTGGTCCAGTGATCTTGTAAAAATAAAGCCCAATTGGCTGACTGATTTTGAGAATTAAAATTAGACTCTTCCAGCTCTGAACCTTTATGACAGAGAAGCATTACTGCCATTTGCAGGTAAGAGTGAATTGGCTCAGAACAGTTTATGTCCCACCTTAAGACTCTAATCTCAGGAACAAAGTGAACTAGCCAACAAATGTGATGAAGGATGAAAAATTTGAGGTTGTTTCTGTATGGGAGAGTTTTCTGAGAGCTCCTCATATTAATAGTGGGGTGTGAGCATTGGGCTTTTGTTATAAATCAGTAACGCTGCTAAAAGAGCTGTGCTGTCAAATCAGCCATGACAAAGACAACTGTGTTGGTTTACTCACAAGTGCACACAGAAAAAGGTTTTCCATTTGCTTAGTACATTTGTATTGAAAAATTAAATATGTCCAGTGTTTTCCAGGCAGTTTATATATAAAATTATGGATGGCCAACCTTGTTGTGTATGGATCTGTATCAGTCTTTGGATGGGATTTTAAAAAGGGTCTATGGGTGTTAGGCACCCAAATGCCAGTGAATGTTAATGAGCCTTTCTTTTTGAGCATTTCGTCTGTGTGTGAATAATCCCCTTTCTGGTTCATGTGGCAAAGGGGAACTGGAAAAAAATGATAGTTTCTGATTTCATTTGAAAAAGAGAATGAAATAGTCTGAAAGTTCAGATGGAAACATATTGAGCCTTTTTAAAAACATCTGGTTCTGCTTTCACACAGGTATAAATCTGGAGTAACTCTATCTTCTTTTTCCTTCCAGACCTGGGGAAAAGCAAATTCTGATCTTGACTTTACCGCTCTGTGCATAAAGAGTGTATAGACTGATCGACAGAAAGATGCATCAATAGGATTGAGAAGTACAGTAATGGGAGCTGATGTGTAGTTCCATTTTGTTCTGTGGAGATCTGGCCTCCATTTGTACTCTGAGGGGAGGGGTAGCTCAGTGGTTTAAGCATGGGCTTGCTAACCTACAGGTTGTGAGTTCAATCCTTGAGGGGACAACTTAGGGAATCTGGGGCAAAAATCAATACTTGGTCTTGCTAGAGAATCCTGCCTTCACCTGCAGGGGGCTAGACTCCATGACCTTTCAGGGTTCCTTCCAGTTCTAGGAGAGAGGTATGTCTCCATATATTACTTTTTTTAATTTTTATTATTTTCCTTTGTTGGAAGAACACTGGAGTACATATATTCACCCTTGCAGAGGACCAAGTGCCTAATGTGCTCTGCAGGGCACCCTTTTGACTATCCAGGAGCATTGCTGGACTCCAAAGAGAATCCAATCCCATTCCATCCTGAGCTGGGCAGGGCTGAGTTTAAAAACATCAAAAGGATTGTGTGGAATTTACAGTTAGATATAGGAGAGATTGGGGTGGGGGGTTGGAGGGAAACAATATTTAGATTCTATACCAAGCAATCTTTCCCATGTGACTTGATTATGGGGATGACTGATGAGAGATCAGTGTACTGGGGTCCCAAGCTCAGAGTGGGTGCTAAAAACATTTGTAATGTCTGCATAGGTAAAGTGAAACAGGAGGGGGTAGGGTCACACATTTCTCTCAACATGCCTGTTAGCAGATAGAAAATTAACAAAAAATCTATTAGGTCCCCATCCAAAGCCCTAATAAAAAATGCAATGACTTCAGCGAGCTCTGGATTGGGTCCTCTATGAGGAATTGTGGTGCACTGGTCAGTATGTGTGTGTGTGTTTAAGAGAGAGAGATAAATTCCATTTTTGTGATCACTTCACAGATGATATAGATCTGTTACATTTCTTAATTTAAATGACTCTATTTAGCTCAAGCAATAGCAGCTTCTGTTTTAAGTTCTATAGGTCCCTAGTTCAAACTCCAGTATCAGCCAAGATAGCAGTCATCCCACTATCACTTTGTAATGCTCACATACAGGTTTTTTAATTAAAAATACATATCTGACAAAATCCCTTTTATATCCCTTCTAGATACCGTAGAGAATTATTATTTTTTTGTTTTTATATAACACTTTTATGCAAATGGTAAACCTAGATGCTGTACAGCATTAAATAATATGAACCACTAGATGAAAGACCTGAGACCTTGCTGAAAACAGAGATGTCATGATCACTAAAGTCCTAATGCAGAGGGCCTGGGGGAAATGGAAAGGCACAGTTGAAGTGGAAGATGGTATGATTTAAGAGGGGTTCTGGAGCTACTTTACAATGTCCCAGATTCCCCCAACAGCTTATATCCCTCATGCACGAGCATTCAGGGGCCCTTGCTAGAAGAACAAGCTGTTCATACACCTTTTGTTATTGTTAACAACAAAATATACTACATGTGCAGCCTACTTCCCTTTTGACAGTCAAACACTGCAAACTCCCCAGGCTTCATAAAAAACACACTTCACACTGTCATTTTCAGCTGACATTTTATTTAAAACACTTATATATATTTATTTTTAACCCTTTTTATTCCCAAACAGCATTCAAACTTTGTGTCTTTTTTCTCAGCAGGATTTTGTAATTTGCTGAATGAAGAAGACGTTCAATATTTCACATTAAATATTTTCCATCGGTTTGATGATTGCATCTAATGTTTTATCTGGGTCCTCTGCCTCTGTCAATTTGTCCACCAGCTCTGCCCCTTGAGCTAAATGTTCCTGGTTAAACAGAGACACTGCAGTGCATATCCCAATGTGATTATGACATTTCACACACTCTCAAAACACAAATTACCACTAATTTCTTTAATTTTACAGTTCACATGGACTAATTCATGCAGTTGTGACTCCTCTGGTTTTCAGAAGTACAACTCGGGAGTATGTCTCTTCTCCAGCTCAGCTGTTAATGGGAAGAAGGATCGGCTCTAATTTACCCATCACTGATAACTTGCTGAAGTCTCATCATAGTGAAACTACACTGAAGATGAAAGAAAATCAGAATTAGAAGCAGAAATGTTATTTTGACAAAAGGGCCCATGATCTCCCATTTCTTAACCCAAGGGATAAAGTATGCCTGAGGAATCACATCTCTAGTACTTGGTGCCAAAGGGGTGCCATTAAAGAACAGCTGCATCAAAGGTCTCATGTAGTCCAGACAGACGGAAAGGACACATTTCGACATAATTAAAGGAATCTAAGAGTAATCACCAAAAGTTCCAAAACATTGACGATAGATGTGGACTTTGGTCTTTCCTAACTGACTGATTGTTTTTCAGCAATGGACAAAGGAGAAGATGTAGAGATATGTTTGTACAAAATTATAATTTAGAGAGGCTTCCTTCTAAGGGACAGTGTTATGCATATAAGAATTCTGAATCATGCCAGATAGCAGGGTGGAGAACAGTGCACAGCAGTTCCCACTGAAGCGCTCAAGTTTTGTTTGTTTGTTTATACAAGATTTATTCCTTTTTTATTCACTGGTTTTGTTTTTAATGAACCCCATGATTATTACAGTGGTGCTTGGTGGTGGGGCTGGGTCCCCTAGGTTCTTCCCCCGTCACATATGCACTCATTGGCTGTGTTGTCCCAGGTGGAGGCAGTCACAGAGCCAGGCCCCCTTTGCATGGTGGACAGTGATGTGGGTACCACTGGGGTAATCTGAAGTGGCCCTGCTCTGCTGCAGGCTTCCCCTGAACTGGTATCAGGGGACACCTTCACCAATGGATGGTTAGAGAACCAACAAGGGGAGGAAATGGGGGTGGATACACAGCACATCCTGATGGTGGAATTCCTAGTGCCAGGCCTGGGCAGGAGGCAGAGCAGCCTGAAAGGGGGGAAATCCTCTCCTGTCTGGGGAGATGCTCTGCCTGGGAACAGGGTGGGTCAAGTCAGACGATGGATGGTGCATGTTTCCTGCACTGTGGGCCCCCTCAGGCAGTCTGGGGAGGTGGTAACCATCCCTGATCTCTCCTTACAGGTCCCTGCCTGGGGTGTCTCCATGGTGACATGGTGGCAGCTTTGTCATGCATCATGGGGATCCTCCTCTTGGCGCCGTGTTCTCTCCCTGGTAAATATTTTTGAATCTCAATTATTTCCCTCCCTGTCCCCCATATACACTCTCCCCTGCAGGGCTAGGCTAGGGGGATCTGAGGCCAAAAGACCCTCTCCCCCAGAACTCAGTTCTGCAGAGTAAAAGGACCAGGAGGCTGTGGGTCAGGGATGACATTAGGGTGACCAGGGTATGTGACAGGATTGTTGGATCTTGTAGCAAGTCACTCAGCTCTTGCTGCCACTGAGAGAGGCTTCCAGAGCCCCACGATATTGATCCCTTCCTGTCCTGCCATGGGACCCAAAGGCACCATGATACTAGACCTGCCCCACAGGGTACCTGGATTCTCATGGTCTGCAAGGCTGAAATCTAGGCAGGTGCCCACATCCCATTAGGATGAATGGGGGGCTGCACTGTCACCAACCCCAAGCCTTCAGACAACATGACTCAGGCCTCAAAAATCAGGAGATTGGCTAAAAAAAATAATCAGATTTTAAAACCAAACCAAACCAAAACCACCTTTCAGGTTCTTATTTTCCTTGCTTTTTGAGCCTTCAGTCACATTTGGGTCACATTTTCAAGCTTTTCTCAGCAACCATTAGAGCTAGAAACTGACTTTTGTATTAAATGAAAGCTGAAATTCTCACAGGATCACATGCCTCCAAGAGCCGGGGCTTTATGAAAAACACATGGGAGCCCAAGACTTTGCAATGCTACTTTCAAAATATCGTTGCTGGCTTTGAAAATTTCACCTTTATCCCGCTACACTTGTAGCAACAAGTGTCAGATGCTGCAGCTGGGCAGTAATTGCTGTATATGCTGGGACAGATAAACCTGGAGACCCTTCAAACACACGTATTGTGCAGATGTAAATCACCTTCAGATGCTTAATTCCCCTCAGACACTGATCCCTAGGACAGTGACTCCTCATCTGAGCCAATTTCTGTTTTTGGTATTGAATGTAGGGAAGGGACATACATGGGACCAAAGATCCATCGGAGACTCTGTCATAAACAGATAGTTAAGGATTACGGTCTCTTTTACCTGTAAAGGGTTAACAAGCTCAGTAAACCTGACGGACACCTGACCAGAGGACCAATCAAGGGACAAGATAATTTCAAATCTCTGTGTTTGTGTTCTTTGTTTTGGGGGCTGTTCTCTCTTTGAATCTAAGAGGGGCCAGACATATATCCAGGCTCTCCAAGCTTCCTGAAGTATTCTCTTCTATTCAGTATAGTGAGTGTTAGAAAGGCGGATTAGTCTTTTTGATTGATTTCTGTGTTTTGCTGGAGAAATATTTTATTTTTGTTTGCTGTTACTGGTGCTTATACTCGAAGAGGTGGGGGTGGAGTCCCTCTAATTTTTATAAGCTGTATACCCTGTAAACATTTCCATCCTGATTTTACAGAGATATTTTTACTTTTCTTTCTTTAATTAAAAGCTTTTCTTTTTAAGAACCTGTTTGATTTTTCCCTTGTTTGAAACCTCAGGGGATTAGTTTGACTCACCAGGGACAGGTTGGGGGGAGGTGAATCCCTCTTTGTTTAGATTCAAGGACTTGAATCAAGGTAATCTCTCCCAACGACTAGGGGAGTGGGAAGAAGGTGGGGGAATGGTTAATTTTCCCTTGTGTTAAGATCCAAGGAGTTTGGATCTGGGTTCCCCCTGGGAAAGGTTTGGGGGAACAGAGAGTGTGCCAGACACTGAAACCTGGCTGGTGGCAGTGGTATCAGATCTAAGCTAGGATCTAAACTTAGAAGGATCCATGCAGGTCCCCATCTTTTGGACGCTAAAGTTCAAAGTGGGGAATAAACCTATGACAGACTCGATACCCTCAGGCCAGGCAGAAGCCCTCTGAGGTGTCCTCTCAGCAGCCATTGTGCATCTATGTGGATCTGAAACCAATTCATCAAAGAAGTTGCTCACAGTAGAAAGAGTCCGTAACTGGGTGCCACGAGGCAGTGCAGGGTGCTATTAACAGCCAGGTGGCGTCCAACTGGGGCCATCCCTTGCCAATAGAGTGTAGTAGATTGCAAGACAGGCATTTCTGGAGGAGTTTTCAGGGGATTGTGGGACAGCACTGGAGGACCAGGTTGAGTCAGCTGTGGTATGGTTGCACTGCCCTGCATCCACACACAGAGTAACTCAATGGAGATACACATGGCTCAGTCTCAGGAACCTTCTGCTATGAGCAATGCACAACTGAGGGAATTTTGTTTAGCTCAGTGATGCCATCTCCTCTAACTCACTGTGTGTCTGTAACTGCTCGACCCTGGCTCAGTGACACCTTCTCCTCTTTCTTCTCACTCAGGCAGCTCCTGGTGTTTTCTGTTCCAGAGAAGTTCTCCCTGGCTGGCTCCCCACACCCAGTGGTGGGGGTAGTTGGCCAAAAAGTGGTGTTACTCTGCCAGCTCTCACCCCCGCCCAACTGCCCAGCATGGAAGTGCTGTGGAGGAAAATTTGACCAGGATTTATCCCAAGTCATGAGTATGCAGACAAGGGCAGACAGGACCTGCTAGGAGAGAGTTACCAGAACCAAACAGAGCTGCTCCCGCAGGAGTTCAGCAGAGGGAACGTCCCCCTGAAGCTGAAACAGCTCCCAGTGGTGTGTGATGGGAAATACAATTGCTTTGTGAGGAACCCAGAGTGGAGCCGCTAAACCACCCCTGAGCTATGGGTCACAGATGAGATGTGGCACAAGGGGGTTTTGTATCTAGGCAGCCAGAGCCTCCTCTGCCACTGGGGATTCCCCAACACTGAGCCTAGCATGACAGTAGTGTCCAGTGCTTCAGGGAGCTGTGTGCAGGACTCAATAGGGGGCGCTCTCTCTTCGCACTCAGCACTGACCCCACTGTGGTGCTAGCAGGGTCAGGGCTGGATTAAATAACCTATTTTCAATGAGTCATAAAGCTACTGTCCTCGGCTCTCATGCTCACTGTGGCGCTGTTTGAGGGAGTGGGACCTTTACCGCTATGTTGTGCCCAAATCCCAGCTCAGGTGACAATTATATTTGGCCTCCCTGAAACTCTCCCTGCAGCATCCAAGGGCTGGGATATTGTTTTTTATTCCCTGGGCACTGACCCCACATTCAGTGCTGCACAAAGGCAGTGGAAGGGATGGTCTCTGCCCATTGAGTTCACTGAGTAACATAGCCCCAGACAGTACAGTTCAGTAACATCAAGCCCCCGATGAGGGGTCCTCCTATGATAATACAGAGCAATGAGGTCATTTAAAATCATCTCCCATCTTTGGTGGCTCCTAGTCCAAAGGCTCCGCAGGAGACGTGTTTTTAGGAAGAGATTTATATGAGGGGAGGGTGGTTGTGTGCAGCATTGAGAGAGGGAAATCTAAGCATGAGGTGGCATGGCCTGGGCACTGTCACCAGTGCAGGAGAAGGACACCAAAGGGGACTGTATTTAGGAAGGTGGCACAGGCAGAGCAGAGATGTCGGCAGGGTCACCATCCATCATTTCCTGGTTTGTACTTAAGATAGATCCTCTTTGGGTCTATCCCAGAAGTGTCTTCATTTCAGCAGCAGGAGCAGCGACCTCTGTGTAGCAGTTAAAGCTTTCCTCTGTGAGCCTGCAGGGCACAGTGCTCTATGGAAATGCAAGATGATATTATTTAATTTTCCCAATTGTCAGGATGAGGGATTCCAGGAAGGCTTTGCACACAAGGGAATGAAGCTTTCCAGTCACAGCCCCCTATATCCAGTGGTAGCTGGGGAATCACATGGTGCTACCAAAGACACGATTTCCTGATACACACTCTCTCTGTCTCTCCCTGTAGCTGTGGCTCCAGTGTTCTTTGATGTTCTGTCCTTCCCCCCTCCCCCCCAGGGCCAGGGGATCGGGCTGGCCTGTAGAACCACAGGCTGGTTCCCCAAAACCAAACTCCAGTGAGTTGGAAAGAACTGGAAGAACATGGTGATAGAGGTTGTGACCAATGTGACTCAAGACAGGGAGAACCTGTATAGTGTTGAGTCACATCACTGTCACAGAAGGAGAAGACAATGGAGACATCAGCTGCAGAGTGCAGAATGGCCTGCTGGAGACCGAGTGACAATCTGCCATTCACCTCTCAGGTGAGTCTCCCTGTGCAGAAGGGGTCACCATGGGAGTGGAGGGGACAGGGAGGGGCTGGGTCACTTGGGAAATGCACTTGGCTAGGGCCTGTTTTTGTTACCAAAACAGGAAATGTCCTTCTAACCTGTTCTGCAGAGCTCTTGGTGATGGAGGTTCTGTTATCTGGACAAACTGCCTGTAAGGAGCTGTGCTGAGTCTTGTGAAATGAACTTGATATCATTCTTTGAGGAGATGACATGTTTGGGTGATAAAGGTAACTGGGCTGATGTAATAGACTCAGGGTGTGTCTAGAATAGAAATTCTACAGGAGCAGCGCTGTACTGCAAACACTTACTATCGCGATGAAGGGGTTCTTCCATGGCTCTATTAAATCTACCTGTCAGAGAGTGGAAGCTAGAATGACAGAATTCTTTCATTGAGCTAGGGGTGTCTACACCAGTGCTTGGGTTGGCTTAAATATAGCACAGGGGGCATGAAATTTTTCACAGCCCTGAAAGATGCAACTAAGCCAATCTATCCTATAATGTGGGCCAGGTCTCAGACTCTGACAGCAGTTTGACTCAGTACCACATGAAACGCCAATAAAACATTAAAATTTTCTCCTAAGAATGAACAACTGTTAAATGTGAAGAACACAGACATGGCAGTCACCCACCCATCTGGTAACTAAGGTAAACTCCAATTTTCTTGGCCTTTTTCTGCACCATGACCCAGGTCCGTGGATCTGTTTTTGCCCAGTAATCTCTCCCACTCAGACCCAGAGCCCAGAATCCAGGGAAATCTTTCCTTTTCTCTCTATGGATTTTCTGACCACTCCTAAGTCCCAGTCAGTGCTGCTCCCAACATCCATCTCCCAGTAATGGTTTCCAAAGGAAAATCCTTCAAAGCCCAACACACACATAGTCAAATCAATCCTCTCTGGATTTGGTGGAACTTTTTGAGGTTGGGCTTCATGTTTAAGACTTTTCTTATCTCCAGAAATGGACAGGTTGTGGTGGGCTGTGTCTGCATTGAGAGTAATGTTATCTGCAAAGAGACATCAGGTTTTCAAAAATGTTCTAATGTCAGTCTGAGCTGGGATAAGGGGGAAGTTTACAAGTGGGCCCCATCCTGCACTTCCTTCTCAGGTGAGCATTTTGCCTGATTGAAGCTAAGAGTGATTCTGAATTATTTGGATGACATTCTCATGAGAATTATAACCACATAAGTCCAACATTTAGATGAAACTGGCATTCACAAAGCCCTTGCTCAGCTGCTGTGTAACCCTTCAGGCACATACATTTCCCTGTGCACCTAGATTTCCACCATTAAAGTTCCCAAAGCACCTAAACTTTGGCATTTGGGCAGGCACTTGGCCATCTGCTTCCTTACATTGCCTAGCAGCTTGGCACCTAACTCATGCCCAAGCATCAATAGGATTCACAAACTAAGTGCTTTGCTGTCTAGCTTGCCTTTGAGGCCTGATCTAGTAGATGTGCTCATAAAATGATGGTGCTACCCTTAAATATGCTTAAAGTTTAGCCCTTAGTAAGTATCCTGCTGAACTGGAGCCTTGGAAAAGATACAATCAGATTGTAGGGAAGCAAATTATTGCGCCTATTATATTATTGCACTATACATTTTATAATGGGCTATCTTAGTAATGAAAATAATGTTTTCTATAGAAGCTAGTGGTGGGGATTGAGAATCAGGACTCAAGTTCTATTCCCTTCTTTGACATTGACTCATTGAATGAACATGTTCAAATATCTTAAACAGGATGAACAAACTTCACTGAGGGAACATTCAGCTGAACTAATATTTTCAAACAACTTTGAGATAATCAGAAGAAAATTGCAATAAAATGCAAATTACTGTCAACACTGTCATAACCATCAGTCATAAATCACCATGATTACAGCTGTCTTTTATCACCCCCTTAATGATCATCACTCAGTATCATATTCATTGTTTTCCACCATCACCATAAACAGTATTAATCATAAATCAACACCACCACTGCCAGAGCTAACTTTTCACCACTGTCTTCATCATATTATCAAATGACATCATGATCCCATGCATTTTACTCCTAGTCACCATCATTGCCACCACCACACCTGTGCTTTTACCCTGCCCCAATTTAGTGTTTCCTCAGATAAAACTCTCATCTGATCTCACATCAGTGTAAATAAGGAGTCTTCTTTTTCAATGCTTAGCCGAATGTTCGGCTGTAGTGATCATTCACCATTTGGTCCATTACTGCGCGGCTGCAAGTGCTTGATGACCCCCAAGAGTCCAACACAGGAATAGACTTGATGAACCCATATAATGGGGGTCTGCCTCTGGGATGCCTCCACCCCTTGATTGGTGGAATTTTATCCCAGATGTTACAAGCCACCCGGGAAATGGCGTTCGCTGGAACATCTTGTGGCATTCTCGCAACATGTCTGAAAAGCATAAGGTGCCATCTGTGAACAATGGCCCCGATAGTCTGTAGACTGGAGTGCCCATAAACATCTGCATTAGAAATGAATTCATTCCATTTATGCCCAATATACAACATTGGCATTTTATGTGGAAAGCCTCCAGCTTTGCCTGGTATGAGCAGCAGTATTGATGTTTCGCAGCCATTCAACAGTACAGGGAGGATACAGCTCAAATAGATCCTGAACTTGGTTGTTGTGCTGATATGATGTCAATTCCATGTTTCTTGTAATGCCAATCTGATGGAGAACCTCCGTGTGAGAGTTGGAGGAACTAATGAGTATAGAACCCAGATAGCAAAAGCTGGAGACTCCTTCAACAGTTGTGTTAGTCAAAGAGATTGGAGTCGCTTGTGGAACTGGATTTTGCAGCTTTGTCTATGACCATGAAACTTGGAGGCCAACCTTAGTTGACTACTGCTCCATTTGCTGGTGTTCCTCACGAAACCTGTTGGGGCAACATACTAGAAGAGCAACATCAGCAGCATAGTCAAGGTCTGAGAGTGAGAAATCACCAATCTTAATATCTACAGACCTGAGAGAATGCTGCATTATGAAATCCATTGCCTGATAAATGAGTGCAGGGGCCAAGATGCGGCCCTGCCTGACAGATTCTGATATAAAAGGTACTGATATCCGATTACCCCGAGGTAAACAGGCAATGGTTCCATTATGCAGCTCTCTAATCAAATCCAGCAGAGTGGTAGGGACACCTAACTCCTTTAAAGCATTCCATAGTGCGACACGGTCAACTGAATCACTCGACATAAATCCATGACATTACACAAATGTGAAATTGGTATGAGATCTGAATCAGATCCTAATATGAATGTGATTTTTGCCCAAGAAAATACTGTGTACAAACTTTAGCACGGCTCTCAGGATTTGTTCTCAGTATTACAGCATGTATCTTCCTAGTTTGGTTGCTGTATTAACACAATGATTTCTTAATCCTGGAAGAAATGTGTTTTGTGTTACCTGTGTTATTGTGAGTCCTTCTCCAGTCTGAAATCAGAGTGAGAAATAATAGTATGATGTTCCAGACTGAAGAAGAATTAAAGGGTCATTTAAATGTGCAGCAGAAAGAAGTGTAGATATTAATATGCACAAAAATTCTCCCTAGAATGTACAAACAGACAGACATAGTATACCACTACTACATGTGAGCTTTTCTAAATGGCTGTGATTAGAATCTAAGCTGAGTTGTGGTCTGCCTAAGAACTGTTTTTTCTGTCTTGCACCTCAAGACAATGTCTCCTTTTATGATGTAACCTACTAATTTTTGTGTGTGGTATATTTTCAGCTTTTTCTTACATAAACCAAACTCTCTCGTGCTCCTTCTGACACCATAAACATAATGAATCAGACTATCATACACTCTGTTAACAACAATTCAGACCCCACTATTATTTGTTTTGGTAGTTTGGGTATGGCAAATGAGATAGGGACTAGGGCCCAGAGCCCCAAAGGAAACTGGGCATTGCAATGCTCAGCATTGCAGCATCTGACTTTTATGCACTCCGCCACAAAGTGGAATTCATAAGGCCAGAGGTCCCTATTCATGGCATGGTGTAGCATGTAATTAATCAATTAATTTATTATAATACCTGGATATAAAAACCTAATATCTGATAGGGAATTGGTAACAAAAATAGCATAAGGTTTAAAGCTAAAATGTAAGAAACCTACGGGCTTAGGCTGGTAAAATATTTTTTTTTCATTTTCTTTATGTATAATGTTATTCATTTCATTTTAATGGTTTGTGTGAAACCACGAGACAATCCCATTTTTCCTGCAATTTTACTGAAAAAGAAAATCAATATTTAAGCATTCACCACACGGGCTACACTTTCCATTATAGAAAAAAAATAACTCCCGTAAAAATCAGTTTATAAATGCACATCTCCCAGCCACTCAGTATCACAGGCACCTTATCGACAATGGCTTGAACAATGAGTCTCTCAAAGGAAGTATTGTGATATCACCAAAATACAAGCAATTTACGTTCTGTTTGATTAACACTAAGCAAAAAAAATCAAAGTGAACCTACCGTTCTCAT
>ML129576.1:348668-399906 GCA_003846335.1 Cuora mccordi | reverse complement strand
CCGTTACAGTGGTTTGAGCTATTTTTTTTCATTTTATTTATTTATAACTTTATTCATTTTTTTTAATTTGTTTGTGTGAAACCACGAGACAATCTCATTTTTCCTGCAATTTTACTGAAAAAGAAAATCAATATCTAAGCATTCACGACAGGGGCGAATCTCTCCATTATACAAGCAAAAATGGCTTCTGTGAAAATCAGTGGAGAGGCACACAGAGTCAGCTGGAGCAGAATTGATAGAAAACTGGGTTCGGGGCTGCTTTTTAGATAAGAATTAGTCAGTTACATTGAGGGTTAGGGATGGGAGGGGAGAGAGGAGGTGGCCGCTGAGCTGTTGAACAGCTTCTGATTGGTCCCGTAGGGTTTGCTTCCGAGGGTCACAGCCTCCAGTATAGTTATCATTTCCCTAGGCCCAGGCGCTGGGTTAGCTTGCTGCTTGGCTCTTGCTGCTGCTTTCTATACTTTACCTTTCTCACTAATCATGTATTCTGCTCACTAACCAAAAAGGATCTTTCTCTCTCTTGCTGTTTTCTTTACCTTACCTGTCTCACTAACAAAAAGGGATCTTTCTCTTTCTTGCTGCTGTTTTCTATGCTGTACCTCTTTCACACAGCCATGTGTCACTGAACCCAGATGCTCTAGCTAATTTTTAAATCTCCTGTTTTCTGCCATGTGCTTTCTCTTAACCTAACATTCTTTTTCTACCTTGATATTTTTCTCTTTTATTTCAAAATAACTTTTATTTTTCTTAAAAGCTTTTAAGTTTTAACAAAAAAGGATTTTTCTCTTTTAGTACTTCAAAATAACTCTTTTAAATGTTATATTTTTCAAAATGGCCAACGATGCCAAACCTGTACATGTCTGAAAATGGAAACTGGGGGTGGGACGTAAACCCTAAATTGCCTTAAAAAACCTGCTGCTTGTGCCACTCTGTCCACACTGCTATTTTTAGAACACTGACTTGTGATAGAAAATTAACTAGATGCATGAATCCCCTTCATTAAATTTGTGAAAGGAAAAAATTTAAAACCAAAGAGTCAACCATACAAATGAAGGCCGACTTTTTTAAGGCAATTGAGATGAATACAGCAATTGAACAGAAATTGCACCTGTGTTAGTGAAATTGTTCACAAAGCAAGTCCAACTTACTCAATTTCTCCTGAAGATCACCTATGGGACAAAAAAAAAATATCAGAGTCAAAGCAGTCATTGTTCAAATTCAGCTGAAAGTGACTAACAGAACTTTTCTGTGGAGCATGAATATGGTTACTGAGAAGCTAAAAATGAAGTTTGAGACGCTCAAAGCCCAAATTTATCATGATGTAACTTACTCTGTAGCAGTGAAATCTAACATTAAGGCCTGGTATAGACTAGAAAATTATTTCTGCATAACTACTTCACTCAGAGGTATGAAAAATTCACACCCCTGGGTGAAGCCATTATACCAACCTATCCCCTGGTGTAGACAGTTTTATGTCGATGGGGGGGGGGGGGCTTCTGCCGTTGACATTCCTACTGCCTCTTGGGGACAGGGAGTACCTACACTGAAGGCTCTCCTGTTGGCATAGTAATATCTTCACTAAATGCTATAGCAATGTAAGTGTAGACAAGCCCTCAACTACTGCCTCTTAGAGAGATGGATGACCTATGTCAATGGAAGAATCCCTGCTGTTGGGATAGGTGGTGTACACGCTGATGGAGTGCAATATGGATTCTGCAGTGGCACAGCTGTGCCAGTGTAGCATTTTTAAGTGTAGACATACCCTAAGGTAAGTGTTTGAAGCATGACACCGAACAAAGTGCATCAAGGATTCTACCTGGGGTGGCAGGGAGATATAGATGCATATAATATCTTAATAAGGAAAAGAATACCTTGAAAACCAATTCTATTGCATTGCATTCATCATTATTTGATCTCATTTAATGAGTAATGAAAGGACCAAAAAAGAGACAGAGAGAGAGAGAGAACTTGGCATATTGGGGGAAAGGTAGAGGGGAAAAGATGATGAAAACATTGGAATGTGAGAAAAGAGAAAAAAATGGTTTTGTTAAGGAAAAGTGACAGAATTATAAAAACTAAGTAAAATGGAAAGGTCTGTTCAAAGTTGAAGCTGAGATCCCTTTTGCTGTTGCACAACTGGGACTTAAATTTTCAATAGAGGCCACTGATTGTCACTGTGTACATAGAGGCCTCTTGTCTCCACAGAACCTGAGTCTCCTGTTAACTTTATTTGGAGTTGTGGGAGCTCAGCAGCTTTGAAAATCAGGTCCAAGCTCTCTGAAGTTGGAAATGCAAAATCATTGCAAAGTGTGGAAGCCAGTAAATAATTAATAAGGATTTGAAGGGGATTTTAATGCGTGTCAATCAGTTAGCAAGAGTCAGGCCATACTGTGACCCTGGTGACGTGAGAAAGCAAGATAATGTAAAACAAAGAACTGTGTACAAAGTTATTACGACCTTGCAATCACTAACCAAAATGCAGGCTTGCTTTTCTTAGGAATGAGACAAATAAGATAAGCCTTTCGGCTATGTATAAACAAATGTATTTGTTGCTTTTTACTGTCTGTATTATTGCTAGAAATTGTTTGTAACAAAGGTATAAAGGCTTGATGTATTTGATTTACCAGTGGAGAGACCTGTCCAGGACCCTGTGTCCTATGGCACTCTCTCCCTCCATGGTAATTACTGGAGTTATAATAAAGTATTTGATTTTGCTGCACCCAAACAAAAAGCGAGAACTAAGTTTTCTTCGACAAAAGTATAACAAAGAATGTGATCCCTGGGCAGTCTGAGACATTTCTGAGCTGAGAGGGAGGCAGGGGAAGACAAAGTCTTTCCCATTTCTCCTGGATACCACAAAGGTTGGAATCAAATCAGCCATGATACAAAATTAAGCTGAATTTCTGTGGAGTGTGAATACTGTTACAGAGCAGCTAATAGTGTTAGAGGATCAAAATCCAAATTTAACTTAACATAACTACCACTGCAGCATTATGAAATGCAACCTTAAGGCAACTGTTTGAGGTTTGAGACAAAACAGAGGACACAAATGTTTTCACATGGTATAGGTGGGTGATATATACATATAAATACAGAAAGTTAATAGTGAAAAGATAGCCTTGGTAATAGATTCCATCTGGATTTTTACATTATATTTATCGCTATATTAGCTTGTTGAATGAGAAATGAGAGGACTCAAACAGTGAGAGGGAGAGGGAGAACATGACACACAGGAAGCAATATTAAAAAGGAAAGATGCAGAAAACACTGGAATGTGAGACAAAGTTGAAACATGTTTTATAGAAAAAAATAACAAACATATTAAAGCTAAGAAAAATGAAAAGCTCTGCTCAGAGTCTCAGCTGAATTCCCTTTTTCCTGTTGCACATCTTGAAGTTAAATATTTAATAGCGACCACTAATTTGCAGAGCCTACTTTTGAGACCCCTCGTGTCCAGAGAATCTGTATTTCCTGTTGACTTAATTGGGAGTTGGGAGTGCTCAAAAACTCTGAAAATCAGGCCCATGTCCTTTGAAGGTAGAGATGTAAAATCAAGGGCAAGTATAACAAAAAATGTGATTCCCTAGGTAGTAATAGCCATTTCTGAACTCAGAAAATACAAAGTTAGGGAAAGAAATCATAATTTTCTTTCATTATAGAGGTTTTTGCTTAGTTTTTTTCCTTATTTATTTAACTGCTGATTTATTTTATTTCATTGGGTGGTTGGAGGGCAGGAGGGGAAGCCAGCAGCCAATCCAATCAATACTTATGATTATTTTCTTTCAGTTTTCCCGAGAAAGAAAATCAATATTTAAGCATTCACAAATGGACTCCATCCTGCCTTGAACATGGAAAATCCGTAGAAATGCACACAAGGTTGGTTGGAACTGAATTATTTTTCTTCAGAAATGGACAGAGGAAGCAGTGGCCATTCTCAGCTCAAGATCCTCCTACATACATACATAACCCATCTCTAACCACGCCTGTTGTTACAGCACTCACCCAGGATGTAGGAGAACCAGTTTGCCCCGTGCCGGAGGTGGAGTAGGGGTTTGAACTTGGATTTCCCACCTCTTAGCAGAATGCGCTAATCCGTGGGCTGAAGGTTATTAAGAGATCTGAACTACTGGCTAAAGAATGCTCAAGGACGCTCGGGGTAGGGTTTGGAAGGAGGAGTGATGAAAGGTTCTGCTTTCATCATTCCCTCCAATTTTGAGCTGGCTCTTCAGTCAGATATTCCCCCTTTACAGTATAGAGCAGCTTGAAGGATGCACTACATTGTTCTCATTATCAACAGATCCTATGCCTATTTCAGAAGGCAGATAGTAAGAATGGCGAGCTGTGCCCCCTTCTTCCTGGCCACCCCCTTTACACTGGGCAAGAAGGAGGGGAAAATGGAGACATATATACTGGCTGTACACCACAGAAACATTCCCCAGTAGAAGGGAAATCCCCTAGTACTGAGATTCTTTTTAGGGGGGTGATAGGGGAGGAGAATTTGTGTAGTGAGAGCAGCATGAAGAAGCAACAGTGTGGCCAAGAATATGAAACAAAGCATTTGTTGAAATTCATAAAGTTACTATCCCACAGTCATGCGTGACATGTACAATAGATATATATTTTATCCCCACAAAATGATTTGTCAAATTCATAACACACATCATATCATGAAAAAGTATTACATCCTGAAAAAGTAAACATCATGAATATCTTATGTTAGCCTCCTGCATACACTCAAAGAGAAAATTAATGGAAGAGGATGTCCAGCATTATTGACTCTGTATACGATAAAGTGATGCTTAAAAATCAATCCTTCAATTTGAGGCAAGAGAGAAAAAAAGTACAAATATTCTATGGCAATGAATCAACTTGATGGGAGAGAAAGTCCTCAGCAGTTCAGTTATGTGTTTTAAAAGAAATCATGAATCTTCTATGATTGAGGAACGACAATTAAATGTAGAAATGTCTGTTTTTGGTTAAGGACATTCTTCTGAAGGATAGTGGCACCTGAGAAATCAAAGAGAATTTACTGTTGTCATTTGTGAGTTGGCCTGCAAAAGAACAGTGTGATTTCAGTTTGAAATTAGGTGAACAGTATTACCTTACCTTACTGAAGGAGTTCTCCCTGTAGACCTCCCCAGTCATCAGCTGACAGTATTCATATTCATCAACTTTCCTACACACCACACCAGATCCATCACCTAGATCCAGTAACAGCTCACAATCTATACCTAAATAAAATCAAGGCCCTGGGCTTGCACAAAACTGGACACAGCCCACACCCCACTGACTCCTGTTTACAAATGCCCTTCCCCCAGCCACCTATCATCAGCAATACCTTATTGACAATGGCTTGAATGTTCAGTGTATCCAAGGAACTATAGCGATACCCTCAATCTGTAAGTAATTTGTGCTCAGTCCGATTAACGATAAACTCAAATATCAAAGTAAACCTACCGTTGTGTATCCGAAGTTCAACTGAAAAACACAGAAATAAAATATAATATGAGTCTTGCAATATGCAATAAACACTGTAGCACCCCAATTTAAAGTAATGGACAGATTGTCTGTGCTGCTATACTTCCTTTGTGACACTCAGGGTATGTGTACACCACAGTTGGGAGGTCTGAATCCCAGATTGGGTAGGTATACACATGACATCTCTCTTTCAGTTAATGCCTAAAAACAGCAGTGTGGCCACAGAGGCCCAAGCGGTGTCTTAGGGCTTGTCTACATTGGCACTTTACAGTGCTGCAACTTTCTTGCTCAGGGGTGTGCAAAAACACCCCCATGAGCACAGCAAGTTTCAGCACTGTAAAGTGCCAGTGTAAACAGTGCACCAGCGCTAGGAGCCACGCTCCCAGCACTGGGAGCAATGCCCCCCGTGGAGTGATGAGCTCTCTCCCAGCACTCTGCCACGACTACACAAGCCACATTAAAGCTAGTGCTTTAACGTTGCCAGTGTAGACTAGCCCTGAGGGTATCTGCCTGAGTACATACTACGAGGGTACTTTGGTGGCTAGACTGAGCTGTCGCCTTTGCCACAGTGTCCATACTGTGATTTTTAGCATACTAGCTTGAGAAAGAAAAATAACTAGATACATGAATTCCATTCCTGGGTTGCAAGGAATTATCTTCCACAAAAATAAAGAGAGAGACATTCAAATAAAAAATATTTTTTTAAGGACAATGAGAAGAATACTGTGATGAAGTGGGAAAGTTCCTCATGTTTTATCTGAATACTATGTATGCCTCAGTTTCCCCTATATGTACTCAAGTGTCTAGGTGGTGGCATAAAGGCGTGTGATTGTTGAAGACACCCTAGGGGGCAGGAGTGACTGCCGACTGGCTGCCTGGGCACAGAGAATGGCCGACACTCTGTAACCAGGCAACTGATGGCCAGGCCCCGTCCTCTGCAAGGAGCCATTCAAAGGTGTTGGAGAACAAAGAGACCAGGTGACCTGTTTGCACAGGAAAGAGACCAAGCCTGTAGGCGAGGCCACTGGGTGTGACTGAGGCTGGACTGGTGGAAACTGTTCAGTCTTCTGGTTTTGGGACTCAGGCAGCATTGCGGGTGGGGGACTCTGGTACTCCCCCACAAGATGGACTTTGCTGTGACTTCCAGCTTTCTGTGCTACTAAGATTTGTTCTATGCTGTGTTCCCATCGACTAATAACCTTCTGTTTTATATCACTGGCTGAGGGTATGTCTACACTACAGGAGTAGTTCGATTCAACTTAATTCGAATTTGTGGAATCGACCTTACGAAGTCGAATTTGTGTATCCACACTAAGGACAGTAATTCGACTTTGTGAGTCCACACTAACGGGGCCAGCGTCGACTTTGGAAGCGGTGCACTGTGGGAAGCTATCCCACAGTTCCCGCAGTCCCCGCTGCCCATTGGAATGCTGGGTAGAGCCCCCAATGCCTGCTGGGGGAAAAAATGTGTCGAGGGTGGTTTTGGGAAACTGTCATCATTCAACCATCAATCACGCCCTCCCTTCCTCCCTGAAAGCACCTGCGGGCAATCTGTTCGTGCACTTTTCTGGCCAGTGACAGCGCGGACGCCACAGCACTGCGAGCATGGAGCCCGCTGCAGTTATGGCCGTTTTCACCTCCTCGCACCTTATCGTACACCTCTTCCACAGTCAGCTGCTGAGAAATCGGGCTACTTTTCAATGGTGCTGAAAGCACTGGTGGACCATAGGGGACGTTTTACCAACATCGACGTTGGGTGGCCAGGCAAAGTTCATGACGCGCGTGTTTTCAGGAACTGTGGTCTGTTTAGGTAGTTTCTTGCCGGACCACAAAATAACTGTTGGGATGTGCAGATGCCTATAGTGATCCTCGGGGACCCAGCCTACCCGCTAATGCCCTGGCTCATGAAGCCCTATACAGGCGCCTTGGACAGCGACAAGAAACTCTTCAAGTACCAGCGAGCAGCGAGCAGCGTGACCTGTGACTGTTCAGTTTCTTTACAGAGAAGCTGAACCTGCCCCTGTTTCTTTACCCAGTTACTGTTGACTATCCTCTGCAGTTACATACCCCATTCACCCCGTTTCCCCCACTTCCAACACACGTGTAAAAATAAAATACATGTTCCATTGTTACTTAACAAAGGTTTCTTTATTAATGACTTTGCGTTAAAGGGTTGAAACTGGGACACAGACTGTGCTGGGTAGGGTGTGCGGTGATGTAAAGACCGCCTCTAAACTCGAGGAATGACAGGCTCCTGCTCCTAGAGTGGTCCGCAGTGCTGGACTGCTTGTTTCAATGGAGCCTGCCATCCCTCCTTTTTGGGATTCTGTGTGCGGGGGCTATGTGACCTTGTGGCGGAGGAGGACGGATACAGATTCCTCTGCTGTGTGACTCAGCGGTCCAGGACAAGGACCGCTGCATAAGATCTGTAACCACCCTCCCCCGCTACAAAGTCACGTCCCCCCCACCCACACAGAACCTGGAAACCACCTCCCATACCGACCAGGGTGCCTACTGACTGCACTGTGTGTGTGACCTGCTGCTGATCCTGCCCCCGTGTCTGTACCCTGGTAAAGGTGACTGTCCTATGCAATTAACAACCCCTTTGCATTCCGTTTTTTGGAGCGCAGCTCCGAAAGCACAGACTCCTCGCCCCACACACCGATCAGATCCAAGACTTCCCGGTCAGTCTATGCTGGGGCCCTCTTTCTATTCAGAGATTGCATAAACTCCTCTGCTGGAGAGCTCTGCATCGTTGCCGGTGCTGCTGAGCTCGCCCCGATGTTCAAGCAGGAAATGAGATTCAAACTGGCCAGACAGGAAAAGGAATTCAAATTTTCCCGGGGTTTTTCCTGTGTGCCTGATCAGAACATCCAAGCTCGGACTGCTGTCCAGAGCGTCAACAGAGTGGTGCAGTGTGGGATAGCTCCCGGAGCTACTAAGGTCGATTTGCATCCACACCTAGCCTAATTCAACATGGCCATGTCGAATTTAGCGCTACTCCCCTCGTTGGGGAGGAGTACAGAAGTCGAACTAAAGAGCCCTCTATGTCGAATTAAATAGCTTTGTGGTGTGGACGGGTGCACGGTTAATTCTAATTAACACTGCTAAATTTGAATTAAAGTCCTAGTGTGGACCAGGCCTGAGAGTCACTTCTGATTGTGAAGCTGGGGTCCATGGTCCTTTGGGAGTGTGTAAGCCTTCCCCAGATATCCCATCCAGGTGGACTCACTGGGAAGCTCATCATGTGAACAGGGGTGTTGAATGCTCCAAGGTCAGGACCAGGCAGTGCTGAAGCCGAGGCGGCTTCTTGCCCTGGTGAGAGTGTGCCCTGAGGGGGACACTGCACTAGAGTCCTGACTGACTTCATTCAGAGCGGTTTCAGAGCACTGAGACTGTGACTCTCTGACAAATACATCCACAGTTCTTAGTTTCAGCCCACAGCCTGCTTCTCTGAAAGTGAAATTGCTCACTGTGGTGGGGCGGCAGGTGACAGGGGGGGTTAAAGCAGCCCTCAGAGAAGCTGTGCAGAACCCCAACCAATGGGAAGAGGGCTTACTGAGCCACACAGTAAGGAGGAGGCTTGTTGGAACAGCCGATCCGGGCCACGGAGGGCCATATTAAAAGGGCTGCTCAGCAAAGCAGAGGGTAGTGTCTCCATGGAGTGCAAGGGAGAAGGACCGGTGTCTGGGGGCAGCACCTCAGATAGAGCAGAGCTGGGCAGGGTCAGGGGAGTGAGAGGGACCACTAGCCTGACTGGCTGACAGACTGAAGCCCTGATACAGAGGCAGAGAAGGTGCTAGGGCTACGGGGAAGTGGCCCAGGAAAACAGACGTCGGGGTAGAAGGGAGATGCAGCATGTGGCTGCTGCATAGAGGTCCTTGGGTCAGGACCTGGAGTACTGGGCCAGCCCAGGTCTCCCCACCTCCCTTTCCCCCACTTGCCATGGAGGGGAGTGGCCAGTATCGACTGAAGCTTGTCACTGTGCAAAGTGGCTAGACTAAGACTGCTATTTGCCACTGAGACAAGTGGAAGGACTGAGGACTGTTGGTCTCCGTGAAGAGGGGGTAGGATAATGGAATGGGGCGTGGCCGGAGGCCTGTGTCCTGAAGAAGACGCCACGATCCTTGAGGTGACACGGGTCTGGAGCAGAAGTGATGGCAGCAACACACCACCAGAGGAGGGCGCCCTGTGGAAGGACAGAGCTAATTCCCAGAATGACTAGCAGGAGGCTCCGCAGTGGTGAGTTCCACACTGTTACATTCACAAACCAATATTAACTTACTCATTGTTTCCTGGAGATCACCTGTGGGAGAAGAACAAATGTTAGAATCAAAGCAGCCATGTTTCAAAATTCAACTGAACATTACTAACACCACTTTTCTGTGGAGCATGAATATGGTTACTGTTACTGAGCAGTTAAAAATGAGCAGTGAGAACTTCAAAGCCTAAATTTAACTTGATGTAATTAACCCTGAAGCACTATGGAATCCAACATTAAGGCAAGTGTTTGAGGCATGACACAGGACAAAGTATACCAATAACCTCACCTGAGCTAGGAGATAGATAAAATATCTTAATAATGGAAAGATATTATGGAAAACAGATGCTATCTAGATTTTTATACTGCATTCCTTGTTATATTATCTCTTAGATGAGAAAGGAGAGGACTAAAACAGAGATGATGAAGAAAACCTTGGAATGTGAGAACAAAGTAAAAAGAATGTTTTGTAGAAAAAGCTAATAGTATAACCAAGTAAAATGAAAAGGTCAATTCAGAATTGCAGGTAACCTCCCTTTAATTGTACATCTAGGACTTAAAATTTCAATAGTGGCCACTCATTTTCCCTGTGTAATTAGACACCTCCTGTGTCCAGAGATCCTATACCTCGTCTTGATTTAATTTGGAGTTGTGGGTTCTCAGCAGCTTTGTAAATCAATCCCAGGTTCTGTGAAGTTTCAGACTCAAATTCAATGGTACCTATAAAAACAAACATGATCCCTGGTCAGTAAAAGACATTTCCGAGCTGAGGGAGGGGGAAGGAAGAAGACAAAGTTCCAGAAATATTTGTTCCATTATAGAGGTTTTCTCTTATGTTTTAATTTTAATTATTTATTTCATTTTATTTTATTTGTGTGAAAGCACCAGACAATCCCATCAATACTAGACATTTTTTCCCTGACAGTTTTCTGAGAAAGAAGATGCATATTTAAGCATTCCCATGGGGGCCAAACTCTCCCTCAGATAAGCACAAATGGCTCCTATGGAAATTAGTGGAGCTACAAGCAGGAGTATTTGAAATAGAATTGTTCTTTTCTTCAGAAATGGACACAATAGGTAAATACTGTTATCAGCTAAGGATCTTCCTGCAGATACCCAAAATACATCTATAACCAGGGCCATTCAGACTCTCCATGAGAATTATAGTCCATGTTCCTGCCTGGTACCCCTGTGGGTATTCAGAAGTGGGTGGGATGGGGTGATCCCAAGTACTTCTCCATGCCAGCCAATGGAGCCAAGTGAGCAGGAATTTGAGAAGTACCTGAACTCCCTGCATGGGAGGCAGAGATGCTGCTCCAGCATGAATTCGTCAGGAGAGATGAAGGATTTTCAATACCTCATTACTTAAAAAAAAATGGCCCTTTCTGTTTTATGCCTACATTTTCCAATATGATACATAGTTGAAACCTTAGCATTAACTATGAAAATCAAGAAAGAAAATGTATAGGACACTCAGTTTTGTGAACATTTTTATAGGTTGTGTCAACACTCCAGAAGGCATTGAATAAAATATCACTCTTCAGATACACTGAAGAGTTTCATTTCTTTATAATCAGGATTCTTTCTTCCCTGGTGTCACAGTCTGCAACGTAAAGAAAGAAACACAACTGTTTTAGCATAACCAATATTTACTTTTCAAAACCAGAGGAACTAATAATTTAGTTCAGTGTCCTAGGTCCTAGAGAACTCAAGAAGGAAAGGTTTATTTGTCTTCTCTTCTTACCTTTCTAATTCATGAGATTGCAGACTGGACAGAAAATACCTTAGCATTTAATATCTATGTCTTTTCTTTCTATCCTTTCTCTCACTCTTCCCTTTCTCGCTCAGAAAGAAGCTGAGTTTGTTTGTAGAAGAAAATACAAAATGGAGATAAAACATTTTATGTAATCCTCTCGCTAGGTGGGGATATATTCTTAGGGACCCCTGCCTCATGAAGGACTGTGAATCTTCTGTCTTGCATGCACAACCCTAGCTCTGATGACAGCCAGCTTGACATGGTGATAAGGGTCAAAGGTGGCACACAAGCTGATTTTTAGTGGCACTTTGCTGCCAGCTGAACAGAACACCAGGCCAGCAGCGGGCTGAGCGGGGCCAGCGGCCGGGACCCCGCCTGGCAGAGGCCAGCAGAGGGAACCCCAGACTGGCAGCGGGTTGAAAGGCTCAGCCCTGCTCAGCCCACTGCCAGCCCTGCTCAGCCCACTGCCAGCCTGGATGGATGGAAGCCCCGTAATTTATTGTAATTTAAGGTTTCACGTGCCAGGAGCTGGTGGACGGAACCCCAGACCGGCAGCAGGCTGAGCTGCTCAGTCTGCTGCCAGTCTGGGGTTCCATCTGCCGCCACACTGCCAGTCTGGGGTTCTGTCTGCCGGCCCCTGCCAGCCGGGGTCCCAGCCGCCGGCCCCACTCAGCCCGCTGCCAGTCAGGGGTTCCGGCCGCCAGCTCCTGGCATGCAAAACCTTAAATTACAGTAAATAAATGAAGACTTAGCGCACCATTTCTCAAAGGTTTCCAACCCCTGAACTAACTGCTTGCACCAGGCATGCCAGTAGTGTTTTCCTTTGTTGATATATTTCAGATAGCAATGGGTCTCAATCACAAAATATGGATCTCAATCGCAAAGCCCCAAAACTTCAGGTAAGGGAAGGAATAAGGAGGCTCAGATCTGAGGTTTTAGTGTGGAAAATTGTAGAGAAAGTGGAGGGCAAATAAATTCAGAGCCTGTTTCTTGTTTCGGATCACCATAAGTTTTCAAAGATAATGTCCAATGGCTCGGCAATCACATACGCCAGCTCTGTCAGCACCCTCGGATGCATTGCATCCAGCCACATGTCCTTGTTCATGTCCAGCTCTTCTAAATAATCCTTAACCTCTACTTCTCCTTGCTGCAAGTTCCCTCCCAATGGACCTATCCTGCAACCCCAGAATCAGACAAAAACACACACATATTAACAGAGCACAGCTGAGAGGGCTGGGTTAATCAGCACTCCGAAGCTGACCCTTTATATGTCCCTGGACTCGATAGGCTTGGTCGAGCAGCACTTCCAAGCTGTCACCTTCATATGCCACGTGCACTGCACCGGAATAGAGTATGCCTGAGCAGGTTGGGTAGAGCACCACTTCCAAGCTGTCACCCTCATATGTCCCAGGTTCAGCACGTCTCTATCCCCACTTTCACGTTACAGTTGTTCTGGTAGTAACCCACTTGATGAGCAAACCCCACAGGATTTTTGGGTGCTGCAGGGATCTTTTAGCTTATGTACGAGGAGCATTGCTGCAGAGCGAATGAGGAAACCAAAAAACACCCACGAAGGGGTGAGAGAGAGAGAGGGAGAGAGAAGCAACCATCTTAATCATCAAAGTTATTTATTGCCAGGTAATAACCATAGGGGAGCCAAACAAACAAAACATTCATAATATTAAATCTAACTTAAACTTTATTACAAAAGTCATGTTTAGAAAACTATAACTGTTCACAAAAGTCAGGGTCAGAAGGCTATACTTAGAGGATTTATTACTCAAATTGGTCTGATAACTACTGAGCTGGGTGTGTGCAGGCATTAACATCTGGAGGAGCGATTCCCCCATCATGCAGTGCTTCCCTGCTTATTTGGTCCCAGAGTTCCATGTGGTTCTTGCCTTGGAATCTCTGTTTGCCATTCTGTATGCTAATGGAGATGCCTCCTTGTCCCATCTTCGATGCAAATGAGGCTAGAGGAGTTTCCTTAATCCTTTCATTCTTATCCCAGGTGTTTAGGTGTGTCTCCCACTGCCTTTTCATTGCTTTTTGTAAGTCTTTCTTCTGATTGGTTTTGGTTCAAGCAGAGGCTGGGGAGGGCGGGGAGGTCTTTCCTCAGTCAGACAGGCTGGGTACTGCGCCCTGGTTCCCCAAGAACACAATGCTGCTAGGTAACATAACCCTGCACATCCCTTGTGAGCTGCAACTCCAGTTGTGCTTTGGCCTTCTTGATTACACCCCTGCACACTCGAGCAATGTTTTTATACTCCCCCCTAGTCATCTTTCCAAGATTCCACTTCTTATAAGCTTCTTTTTTTGTGTTTAAGCTCACTGAAGCTTTCTCCGTTAAGCTAAGCTGGTCGCTTACCATAGTCGCTATTCTTTCTGCACATCGGGATGGTTTTGGAAACGCCCCCCTCACTACAGAAAGGATGTGGACAAATTGGAGACAGTCCAGCAGAGGGCAACAAAAATTATTAGGGGTCCAGGGCACATGACTAATGAGGAGAGGCTGAGGGAACTGGGCTTATTTAGTCTGCAGAAGAGAAGATTTGTTAGCAGCCTTCAACTACCTGAAGGGGGGTTCCAAAGAGGATGGAGGTAGGCTGTTGTCAGGGGTGGCAGATGACAGAACCAGGAGCAATAGTCTTAAGATGCAGTGGTGGCGGTCTAGATTGTATATTAAGAAAAACTATTTCTCTAGGAGGGTGATGAAGCACTGGAATGAGTTACCTAGGAAGGTGGTGGGATCTCCTTCCTTAGAGGTTTTTAAGGTCAGGCTTGACAAAGCCCTGTCTGGGATGATTTAGTTGGGTTTGGCCCTGCTTCGAGGAGGGGGTTGAATTGGATGACCTCCTGAGGTCTCTTCCAACCCTAATCTTTTATGATTCTATGATTGTGAAGAATGGACTATGAACTTTTCTTATGTAAACAGACAGCTGTTTAAGGTATTCCCTGTGTCCACAGGATGGGGTCCCTTGTTCCTTTAACCTTTTCCATTTTCCCATATTTTTCTTACACTTGTTTAATGAATTGTGTTTGGTTTGAACTATATGTAATGATAAGCAGGTCAGGAAAGCATCTGGTGTGGAGAGAGCACCCCGGTGTGAGGACATCCCAGTCCCTGTCCTAAGTGACCTTGACAAAATTGGGGGTTGAGCTTCCCAGGAATATGGCCCCAGTCTTTTTGGGGTTACAAGGACTCTGCTGCATAGGAGAATGGAAGCTGAGTCCTCAAGATAAGGAAGGCCTCCAGGTAAGAGGAATGAGGACTCAGATCCTTTCACTAGTGGATTGCACCCGGGTAGCCAGGAAAGTTCTCCACAAGAGTGGAACTATTCCCTTGCTTACATGTAGCAACCCAGGGCTTGCCAGACTGGATCACACAAGGGGTCCATTCTGTGGCCAGCACCTGATGCTTCAGAGGAATGTATAAGAAAGAAACCCGGTTGGACGCAAATGTGGAATAAACATGCCCATATGGTAATTTTCTTCCCAAATTTCAGTGAGCAGTCAGCTTTTGCCCTGAAGCAAAACGGTTTAGACCAGGGGTCGGCAACCTTTCAGAAGTGGTGTGCCGAGTCTTCATTTGTTCACTCTAATTTAAGGTTTCATGTGCCAGTAATATATTTTAACGTTTTTAGAAGGTCTCTTTCTGTACGTTTATAATATATAACTAAACTATTGTTGTATGTAAAGTAAATATGTTTTTTAAAATGTTTAATAAGCTTCTTTTAAAATTAAATTAAAATGCAGAGCACCCAGGACCAGTGGCCAGGACCCGGGCAGTGTGAGTGCCGTTGAAATTCAGCTCGCGTGCCGCCTTCAGCGTGCATGCCATAGGTTGCCTACCCCTGGTTTAGACTCTGTGTACATTTTTATCCTAACTAATGTAACTGTGGATATTTTTATTAATCAGTGGTTATAAAACTTTTTAATAGTGCAGTCCACATCTTCATGGAGATATCATCCCATGGACACCTCTCCTCCGAATAGCAATCAAATAGCCTAACAGCTGTTTTCTATATAAGCAACCACAGTAATTTTAGGGATCATTGGTTGAGAAATATTACTATTCATGTAAGGATATAATCCTTTCCTAGAAACCTACTAAGCTTTTTCCCCTCCATCATACTTTGTGGCAGTGAGTTCTGGGCTGTTCCAGTGGCATGCTGCTTGCCTCACATCAACTCAGTTTAGCCAGAGGATCCATGCAGTCTGTAGACAGGGTGAGCACCCCTCTATTCAATCCACCCTTTCCTCGTTGTTGCAGGGAGAGTTGCAACACATAAGTGCTCCACAAGAAGCAGGGTTGAAGAGTCCACTGTGTAGCGTTTCTGTTGCCTGTCCCTTTATGCAGGAGAACTGAAGCTGTTCATCTTTATGGATCTGTTTTTCCTGCACAGGCTAGCTGGCAGCAGAGAATTCTGAGTTACCATACACCAGGTTTGTACATATGGAATCTTTTATTATCCAGTGCTCAGGTTGTATAGTTACAGCAATATCCAGTGTTAGGGGACAATCTCTATTATGTGAGTGTACAGAAGCTAGAAGTCTAAATACTAAGATAGGTGAATTTGAGTGCCTGTTGTTAAACAAGGATATTGATATAATAGACATCACAGAAGCTTGGTTAATTTATGATAATCAATTGAACATGATAATACCAGGGTACAAAATATATAGTAGGTCATGATGGTAGGGGAGTGGAACTATGTGTGAAAGAAAGCATAGAGTCAAATACAATAAAAATCCTAAATGAATAAAACTGTACCATAGAATGTCTATGGATAGAAATTCCATGTGTGAATAATAAGAATATAGCAGTAGTGATATACTACCAAACACCTGGCCAGAATTTTGATGGTGATTGTGAAATTCTCCAGGAGATAAGAGAGGCTATAAAAATAGAAAACCCAGTAATAATGGGGAATTTCAATTATCCCCATGTTGACTGGGTACATGTCACCTCAGGCCAGGATGCAGAGATAAAGTTCTTTGACATCGTCAATGACTGCTTCTTAAAGCAGCTAGTCCTGGAACTCACAATGAGAGAGGCAATTCCTGATTTAGTCCTAAGTGGAGCACAGGTTCTGGTCCAAGAGGTGAATATAGCTGAACTGCCTTGTAATAGTGACCATATCATTACATTTAACTTCCTTGTGGGGGAGAAACACCAAAGAAGCCCACCACAGTAGCATTGAAGCTCATAAAGGGGAACTACACCAAAAAGAGGAATCTAGTTAAATGGAAATTAAAAGGTAGAGTCACAAAATTGAAATGCCTTCAACCTGCATCGAAACTTTTAAAAACACCATAATAGAGGCTCAAATTAAATCTATAGTCCAAATTTTTAAAAAAAGAGAGAGAAAAAAAAAGTAAGAGGACCCAAAAAGAGGCACCATGGTTAAACAACAACGTAAAAGATGTGGTTAGAGGCAAAAAAGTATCTTTTACAAATCAGATGTTAAATGCTACTGAGGGAAATAGAAAGGAGCATAAACTCTGGCAAGTCAAGTATGAAAGTATCATTAGGCAGCTGAAAAAAGAATTTGAAGAGGAACTAGCCAAAGACTCAAAAACTAACAGCAATTTTTTTAAAGTACATTATAAGTGGGAAGCCTGCAGAACAATCAATGGTGTCAGTGGATGATCGAGGTGACAAACAAGCACTCATGAAAGATAAGGCCATTGGCAGAGAAGCTAAATGCTTTCTTTGCATTGATTTTCACTGCAGAGGATGTGAGGAAGAGTCCCACACCTGATCCATTCTTTTTAGCAGGGGCAGCTCCAGGCCCCAGCATGCCAAGTGTGTGCTTGGGGCGGCAAACTGCGGGGGGCGCTCTGCCGGCGCCGCATGGGCGGCAGGCAGGCTGCCTCCGGCGGTTTGCCTGTGGAGGGTCTGTTGGTCCCGCGGCTTCGGTGGACCTCCCGCAGGTGTGCCTGCGGAGGGTCCGCTGGTCCCATGGCTTCGGTGGACATCCCGCAGGGAAACCGCCGGAGGCAGCCTGCCTGCCGTGCTTGGGGCGGCAAAATCCCTAGAGCCGCCCCTGTTTTTTAGGTGACAAATCTGAGGAACTGTCCCAGATTGAGGTATCAGTAGAGGAGGTTTTGAAACAAACTGACAAATTAAATAGTAATCAGTCACCAAGACCAGATAGTGTTTGAGCAAGAGATCTGTAGGAACTCAACTATGAAATGGCAGAATTACTACTGTGGTATGAAACCTATCATTTAAATTAACTTCTATACCCGATGACTGCAGGATAGGTAATGTCACACCAATTTTTTAAAAAGGCCCTAGAGGAGATCCTAGCAATTACAGACCAATAAGCCTAATTTAATTACCAGGCAAATTGGTTGAAACTCAAGTTAATGAAATTATCAGAGACCTAGATGAACATGATTTCTTGGGGAAGCGTCAACATGGGTTTATTTAATAGGAAATCATGCCTCACCAATCTATTAGAATTCCTTGAGGGGGTTAACAAACGTGTTGATATAGTATACTTGTGTAACATTGACAGACCCTGGTCGCCGGCAGGCAGGATCAAACCGGGGACGGTGAGAACATAGTGCATGAGCCTCTATTGCATGAGCTAAAAAGCCATCGGGCTGTTAGCTAAGGCTGTAGAGCAAACTCATTTTATCTCTCTCATTAAGTGGTCTTGGTGCCACTAGATGGGACAGAATACCATGCCCAGGAGTTGTGTGGGTTACACTTGGACTTTCAGAAAGCTTTTGACAAGGTCCAACACCAAAGGCTTTTAAGCAAACTGAGTGGTCACTGGATAAGAGGGAAGGTCCTCTCATATATCAGTAAATGGTTAGGTCATAAACAGATAGTTAAGGGTTAAGGTCTCTTTTACCTGTAAAGGGTTAACAAGCTCAGTAACCTGATGGACACCTGACCCGAGGACCAATCAAGGGACGAGATAATTTCAAATCTCTGTGGAGGGAAGTCTTTGTCTGTGTTCTTTGTTTGGGTTTTTGTTCTCTCTTTGGATCTAAGAGGGGCCAGATGTATAGCCAGGCTCTCCAAGTTTCCTGAAGTATTTTCTTCTATTCAGTATAGTGAGTATTAGAAAGGTGGATTAGTCTTATAATTAATTTCTGTATTTGCAAATGTGTGTTGCTGGAGAAATATCTTTATTTCTATTTGCTGTTACTTTGATTATTCTGAGAAAAGAGGGGGGGGGGGAGTCTCTCCAGGTTTATAAGCTAGACCCTGTATATTTTTCATCCTGGTGTTACAGAGATAGTGTACTTTCTTTTTTTTCTTTTAATAAAATCTTTTCTTTTTAGAACCTGATTGATTTCTTCCCTTGTTTGGAATCTCAGGGGAAGAGGAGGAGGGAGGGGGGAAAGGGAATCCCTCTTTGTTTAGATTCAAGGAGTTGAATCAAGGTAATCTCTCCCAACGACTAGGGGAGGGGGAAGAAGGTGGGGGAATGGTTGATTTCCCTTTGTGTTAAGATCCAAGGAGTTGGATCTGTGTTCCCAGGGAAAGGTTTGGGGGAACAGAGAGTGTGCCAGACACTGAAACCTGGCTAGTGGCAGCAAGAACCAGATCTAAATTAGGATTTAAGTTTAGAGGAGTCCATGCAGGTCCCCATCTTGTGGACGCTAAAGTTCAAAGTGGGGAATAAACCTATGACAGGTTAAAAGATGGAAAACAAAAGGTAGTTATAAATGGTCATTTTTCAGAATGGAGAGGGGTAAATAGTGTCCCCCCCGGGATCTGTACAGGGACCAGTGGATGATTGAGTGCTGTTCAACATATTCATAAATGATCTGGAAAAAGGAGTAAACAGTGAGGTGGCAAAATCTGAAGACAATACAAAATTATTCTGAAAAAAATCCCAAAACAGACTGCAAACAGTTAACAAGGGATCTCACAAACCTGGGTGACTGGGCTAGAAAATGGCAGATAAAATTCAGTGTTGATAAATGCCAAGTAATGCACATTGGAAAACATAATCCCAACTATGCATAGAAAATGATGGGATCTAAACTAGCTGTTATCGCTCAAGAAAAAGATCTTGGAGTCATTTTGGATAATTCTTTGAAAACATCTCAATATGCAGTGGCAGTCAAAGAAACCTAACAATGTTAGGAATCATTAATAAAGGATAGATAAGACAGAAAATATCACAATGCCATTATAAAAATACATTGTACGTCCACGCTTTGAATACTGTGTGCAGTTCCGATCATCCCATCCCAAAAAAAGATATATTAGAATTGGAAAAACAAGAGAAGGGCAACAAAATGATTAGGGGGTAAGGAACAACTTCCATATAAGGAGAAATTAAAAAGACAGACTTTCTAGCTTGGAAAAGACATGACTAAAAGGTGATGATATGATAGAGCTGTATAAAAATATGAATGATTTGGAGAAAGTGAATAGGGAAGTTTTTATTTACTCCTTCACATAACCCAAGAGTCAGGGGTCACATAGTGAAATGAATAGGCAGCAGGTTTAAAACAAACAGAAGGAAATACTTCTCCACACAGCATACAGTCAACCTGTGGAACTCTTTGCCAGGTGATGTTGTGAAGGCCCAAACTATAACTGAGTTCAAAAAAAAAACTTCAGCTAAGTTCATGGAGGATAGGTCCACCAAAGACTATAAGCTAAGATAGCCAGGAATGCAACTCCAGGCTTTGAGTGTCCCTAGCCTCTGACTGACCGAAGCAGGGAGTGGATGATGGGAGATGGGTCACTTGATTGTCTGTTCTGTTCATTCCCTCTGAAGCACCTGGCACTGGCCGCTGTCAGAGACAGGATACTGGGCTAGATGGACCATTGGTCTAACCCAGTATGGCTGTTCTTATGTTATTATGTGTTATCAAACACACACACAAACACAAGACACTGCTTCTCTCCCTTGCCCAGTGTTTGATACCTTATGGTCTTTCAGAAACTCTACTGGTTTTAGCTTCCCTAACTTCTACAAGTATAGGGAATATTGCTAAAATGAGAATTAATTTTAAGTGCACCCACTGTAATCACAGGAGGGGAAGAGTTCAATATGGAAATTTCTATTTTCGACAATTTAAGTGTGAGTGAAACTGATAAAAAATCAGCACAGACTTACTGCTGCCCTCCCTGAAAATCTATGAAAAGGAAAGCAAATACTGAAACATACAAATTTTTATTCTGGAAAACTAAATAAATTAAGGGTGAAATCCTGTTGTTCTTACTCATGTTAGAACTGCTCAAAAATGTTTTCAACCATATTTTTCCTGCTTTTTCACTGAAAATATTTTTCAGGAAAATAACATTGGGGGGAGGGTGTTGTTTTTGTCAGGAAATTTTAAGCCAAAATGAAGATGTTCATTGAGATTGGAATTGAATGTTTTATTTTGATTGATTTGTTTTTCTGAGGGGGAAAAAGTCCTTGACTTTTCAACCAGCTCATGTGGTAAGGTGAATATAAATAGCACAAGCACTCAGTACTGTGATGTGTGGGAAATCAATGGGAGCTGAGGACACCCACCATCTCAAGAGATGGAGTCTTAAAATTTATCTTCTCTGTGTGTAGTTTGTGACTTTGTCAGACACATTGTAACAAAAGATAGACTGAAAACATTTCTCAAGTAACAGCAACATCAATATGCCTTTGATTTTAGAGCTCTTCTCAGATTTTAAGAAGCAATAGACACTTACCATGTTCCTCCAGGAGTGATCCTGCAAAAATCAGCAAATCTTTAATCAGACTAAATCATCTAGAGATGTCACAAAATTCTCTGATAATGGATTAAATGAAAATACAAAATCAGGTCTCTAACCATCTGTAATTGACCAAATTAGTTGAGGACAATTAAATACAATAAAAATTAGAGGGAGATTTTCAAAGGCACAAAGTTTAGTGCCTCAGTCCCATTGAAAGAAATTGGAAGTTGGGTGCCTATCTCCTACTTGTGCCTTTTAAAATATCACCTCTACTATTTCATGTTATATTTGTTTGTACACAAACAAAATCAAGATTTAAATCTGTGCCTCACTCATAAAAATAACTCAGTCCTTTAAGTTTGTGTAGTAATTTGAATAACCCTGATGAGTTTGAAATTTATTACTTCAGCCTTCAGCAATGTCAAGATGGGCAAAATATTAAAAAAGTGTAAACTCGCTTATATCCCACCTATTCCACGGCTGCTGGATCAGTCCCTGATGAAGATTAGAACAGCCTTGAGAGTTCCTCTAAATTGCACTTTGACTATAACAGCCCCTATGCATGGTTGCACTATATGAGAACAGCCAGATTATAGGAATGCCCTAGCTATGGCCCCATCTGCCCTGAAGCAATGTAACCTCTGCACTAGAGACTGCTGAAGGGGACTTAGAGCCAGCTACCCCACATTATATCTTTCACAGAGACCCCCTAAACCAATGTATTCCTTTACAGTTCTTTTTACCAGGTGGCTGCACTGCAACTATGACATTTCCCAGAGACAGTTACTGAATCTAGTCCAAGGGTTGAGGCTTTCGGTGCTGAGGAGGGACAGTGGTAAAAGGCCTCTTGTGCTGTCCCTCCACACTCATGATAGGATCTGGAGAAATTATGTCCCTAAGTAGGCAGGTTTTATAGAGGGAACCTACCCAAGGATTATGTGTGGATCAGATGCTGTTATTATGTAGGGGTTTAGGAGGTGGCTTGAGAGTTCAAAGAGTTACCCTTCACATGTCAGTGCAGAGTTTTGAATTAGAGTTGGGTGGAAAATATTTTTCCCATTCCTGGAATATTTCCAAGAGTTTGATGTTTTCCCTACTTCAATGGGGACAAAATCTTGAAAATATTTACATAACAAAAAGCCAAAACCAAACCAAAATATTCAGCTCAGGTCAACTGAAATATTTTGCTTCAATAATTTTGAAATGTTTCATTTCAATTTTGACCTTATCTTCCTTTTTAACCCATGTTTAGTGTATTTACCTTACATTTTGAAATGAAAACTAATTTCAGCTGGAATATTTTGGGAGGTTTTTTTGGGCGGGGGAGGGGGGATCTTGACTTTTCAACCACCTCTAAAGAGTACTTGTGTGAATAAGTAGAGCAAAATGGGCTCAAAGCACTAATACTGTTGATGAGTGTGATACCCACATCTTTCACTGAAATCAGTGGGAGCTGAGGACACACAAATCTCAGGAGATGACGCCTTAAAATTTATCTTCCCTTTGCAGAGGTTTGTGAATTGGTCAGACACATTGCAAAGAAAAATAAAGACTGAAAGCATTTCCCCAAATCTCCCTGATCATAGAGCTCTTCTCAGATTTTCAGAAGCAAACACACTTACTATGTTCCTCCAGGAGTGGTCCTGCAAAATCAGAAAACCTTTAATCAGTTTAAATCATCTGGAAATGATGTTACAAAACACTCTGATAAACAGGGCCGGCTCCAGGCACCAGCATTCCAAGCTGGTGCTTGGGGTGGCAATCTTCAAGGGGCAGCTGTCCCTGTTGTTATGCCCCCAGCAGCGCGCCAATTGCCACCTCGGACAGCAGGGGGAATCCCTGTGCCCTTAGGGCGGCTCGTGCGTTTCCGCGGTGGTGGCACTTAAGCAGCAGCTTCTGTTTAGCTGTCCAGGGCGGCTTCAGCTAAACATAGAAGCTGCCGCCGAATTGCCGCCGCCACAGAAACGCACGTGCCGCCCTAAGGACACAGGGACTACCCCCGCCGCCCGTGGAGGCAATTTGGTGTGCTGCTTGGGGCGGCGAAAACTGTAGAGCCAGCCCTGGAAGTTACAGATGCAAAATCAATGGTAAGTATTAAAAAAAGTATTAAAAATGTGATTTCTTGTCACTAAAAGATATTTTTGAGCTGAGGGGGGAGGAAGAGACAAGACAAAGTTCAAGACATTTTTTTCCATTATAGAGGCTTTCTCTTATCTTTGTATTTAATTAGTTAATTATTTTATTTTATTTTTGTGACACCACCAGTCAATCCATCAGGGGTGGCTCTAGGATTTCCACCGCACCAAGCAGGGCGGGATGCTGCGGGGGGGCGCTCTGGCGGTCCCCGGTCCCGTGGCTCCAGGGGACCTCCCACAGACGTGCCTGAGGAGGGTCTGCTGGTCCCGCGGCTCTGGTGGAGCATCCGCAGGCATTTTTAATACTTTTTTAATATCTTGAACCTAGCAAAGAGCTCTCTGCCACCATGCCCAAGGCATCCAACTTTGTCAATAGGACAATCAACAGCACTCTGACATCCTCCATCTGTTCTCTACTCCCAAATGATGCACTTATGATCCAGATCTGCCAGATCCTGAATGATCTGGGTGTGTGACCTGACTCTGAGTTCTGACTATGGAAAGGCCTCCTCTATCACAAGGGTTGCCTTTATGTTCCAGAGGGACAATGTTGGCTTCAGGTTTTGATACTATGACACGATTTGCTGCTTGTGGACTATTTTGGCCAATTCAAGATCTGGAATCTGATCTTGAGGAATTTCTGGTGGACAGGCCTATGAGTTTACATCAAGGATTATATACAGTCCTGACCGTCCTGCAACGACTGTACCTGTTTCAAAAACCCAAGATCAAAGCCCTTAGGACTCCTACAGCTTCTGCCCATGCTCCACAGACTTGGACTGTGATATCAATGGACTTTATTGTAGAACTGCCATACTCCCAGGGATACTGAGTTCTTCTGTTTTTTCATCAATTTCCTAACAAAAATGGAATACTTCATCCTGTGCCACACAGTTCCCCCCACATGGAAGATGGCTTGACTCTTCCTGGAAAATGCCTTCCGCCACCACAGGTTTCTGGTGGGCATTGTATTGGACTGGAGTCCTCAGTTCATCTCCCAGTTCTGGTGGGAATTTCTCAGACTCCTTGGCATTAAGTCCCTCAACTATCACCCCACCCTAATTGGCAAACATATAGAGTCAATCAAACCTTGGAGCAATATCTTTGTCGCTTTTTGAGCTACCACTAGAATGACTGCCTTCCCCTGCTGTACTACAGTGAATTTGCATATAAAACCTCAACTCAACATAGCCCATTCTTTGCAAATGATGGCATTCATGCCCACTTCCACCTAGATTTTCCCTGAGTTCCCCAGTATGGGCCACCATGGATTTAGTCTCCCACTGACAGTGGGTGAACCAGGAGTGTGTGGAACACTTGCAGTCCACCAAACAAACCTATAAACACCATAAGGTTGCCCCCCATCTGGCCATAGAGGACAAGGTGCGGCACTCTGCCCCGAACCTTAAAATGAGCTGTCCATCCACCTAACTAGTCTCCAGTATCTGGGCTCCTTCAAGATTACAGAACAAGTGAATGCAGTGGCTTTCAGGTTACACTTGCCTGAGTCCTTGAAGATCCATCCCATCTTTCAAATGTCACTTTTAAATCCCTAAACTGTGAACCCACGCCCAAATCACTCCAACCTGCCACTACCATCTGTAACAGTCTGTGGAAAGAGGAGTACTTGGCCCACTGAATCCTCAGATCTCAGTGAGTTAGGGGAAGGCTTCAGTACCTGTTGGACTGGGAAGGCTATGATCCACAGGAGCAGTCCTGGGGGCCCTGAGCCCTCAAGGAAGCACCCCCAATTGTGGGGATTACTGTTATAAATCAGAGCTGAGGCTGAACCAGTTTACAGGTAATGAGTGCTGCCTAATTGGCTACACTGCCTGATTGGTTGGAAGGGTCAGCTGATAAGCTTTTAAGACTGGCAGCAATAGTTTAAAGAACAGGAGTATTTGTGGCACCTTAAAGACTAACAAATTTATTTTAGCATGAGCTTTCGTGAGCTGCAGCTCACTTCTTCGGATGCATAGAATGGAACACACAGACAGGAGAAATTTATACATACAGAGAACATGAAAAGGTGGAAGTATGCATACCAACAGGAAGAGTCTAATCAATTGAGATGAGCTATCGTCAGCAGGAGGAAAAAAACTTTTTGAAGTGATAATTAAGATGGCCCATAGAAGGTGTGAGGAGAACTTAACATAGGGAAATAGATTCAATTACTGTAATGACCCAACCATTCCCAGTCTCTGTTTAGGCCACAGTTAATTGTGTCTAGTTTGCATATTAATTCAAGTTCAGCAGTGGCTGCTCAAAGCATTCACCCACAGCTGTGATAGCTCCTGCTCATTTTCAGCCTTGACCTTGCCTTGTTTCAGCCTTTCCCCTGGCTTGGACCCAGCCCTGCTCCTGCCTTCCAGTTCTGACACAGGGCTCTAACTCCTAACTCCTGACTCCAGCTATGACCCTTGGGTCTGGCACTTGGCCCCTGACTTTGACTCTGATTCTTGGCTCAGATTCCTGGCTGTTGATGCCAGCTCTAAAAACTAGGCCTGATGTCTGTTCCTACCACTAGGCATGACCACCCACATCTCATTCACTGAGAGAGTGGGCCCCCATAGCAACAAACTGGTTACTATACAATCGTATAGTAGGCCATGCTGTAACAAAGGGGTCTTTAATCTAGCAGAGAAAGGCATAACAAGCACCAATTACCAGAAGTTAAAGCCAGACACATTCAAATTAGAAATAAGGCAGACATTTCTTAACATGAGAGTGATTAATCATTGGATCAAATTTCCAAAGGAAGTGGTGGATTCACCATCTCTTGATATCTTTAAATCAAAAGTAGATGCTTTTCTCATAGACTTTAAGGTCAGAAAGGACCATCTTGATTGTCTTGAAGATGCTTTGCCAGACACGAGTTGATGGGCTCAATACAAGAGTATATGGGTGAAATTCTATGGCCTGTGTTATATAGGACATGAGACTATATGATCCATGATCCCCTTTCACCTTAAAATATATGGATCTCTTAATCTAGGCCCAGGCTCATAAAGGTATTTAGGCACCTAACTCTCACTACAATCAATGGGATTTAGGTGCCTAAGTACCTTTGCGTATCTGGGCCTTAGTCTTTACATGGCCTGATTTCCTTCCCATGCAGTTGAACAGCAACAATTCCACTGCTTTTGAATCATGGCATGCTTGAAATCTGGGTAGGGGAGGAAGCAGGCATGACTCATGGCCATGTGTATGGATAAGGTTTTCATTTCATTTCATTTCATTTTCATTTGTGCTGTGTGAGGATAAATACTCAAAATTCAATGGTAACTTACTGTTTTCATCAGTGTTTCGATCTGAAAAAGAACACATTTTATATATTATTTTAAACTGGGAAATAAAAAAGAATGATTAGCTAAATATATTACTAAAGTATTCCATACATAATCAGAAAAAATAACAAAACTTTAGGTCAGAATCAGAATCAGATTCTGGTCTGAGTTAAACAAGTATAAAAAACATAAATCCACTGACTTCCACAGAGTTATCTACACAATATTTTTTTTTCTGAAACAAACACTGACAAATTTGGTCCTTTATCCTATGTGGGTCATGTTTTTGATTGATGGAGGCAAAGAATCTGCTCTCAGTTGCAATTCTGTGAATCCAGAAACAAAGGCTTGCAGTCAGTGGAATAACTATGTATCTGAGCTTATGTATCTGTGGTCAGAAACGTGTCCAAGATTTTGGATTTTGAGTGATTTATTTTTAATTGTATATATGAGACAATCAGTGGAAGTTTTTCTTGAATGAGGACAGAAGGTACAGCCTCTTTACTGCAGAAAAAAGATTACTCCTCTTCCGTTATTATTGCTGAGATTTTAGTGACCAAAAAATCAGGGAAATTTCAATCTTATGGTTTTCACAGCAACCTCTACACCTTGCACAGATATACTAGAAAATATTATTTATAGAGGAATCTGGCAGGGACTCTTATATTAAGATTTCCTAATTAAATTAGTCGATTATTATTATTATTTATTATTATTATTTGCCTTTTTGAGAAGCTCTCATCGCTCCATTTTTTTCATTAGCTCCTAAAATTCAGCAGGGGGATAACCCTGGGATTAGGAATGCACCTTTTCTTTCCCCCATGAAATGCTTTCAGGTTTTGTTGAGATATAAACTGTTAGTATATATTAAACCTCTACCGTTCTTTTGTATAGCTAGTTAGATGGATAACCATATAGATAGATATTGACAGAAATCCTTTGTGTATACATAAAAGTGTTTTGTATCTACAAATTGAGGGTTCTGCACCTATTAAAAAAGTTCTGTGGAGTTAGATTAAATGTTAGTGGGTGACAAAACATTGGAATATATGTAATCAATAATGCAGTGTGTGTTATACATTACTCAGGCCACACTGACCTGCAGTAACTGTGTCTAGAGGTAAAACAGAGTCTACTAATAATTGTAATGTGTTCTGTGACTGATACCGTAATAACCTATTGATTGATTGTTAGGTCAATAAGAATTGCCTGCTGTCACAGATCGCTCAATTGCAGATGTCTAGATTACTGATTAGGTAAATTGAGATATCTGGGACAGAATTCACAGTTAGATCAATTTTGGAAAATGAAGTTTTTGTCCTGAACAGTATATAAGACAAGCAGGGCCGGCTCCAGACCCCAGCGCGCCAAGCGTGCGCTTGGGGCGGCGTCCCGCGGGAGGGCGGCAGGCGGCTCCGGTGGACCTCCAGCAGGCATGCCTGCGGATGCTCCACTGGAGCCACGGGACCAGCGGAGCCTCCACAGGCACGTCTGCAGGAGGTCCACCGGAGCCGCGGGACCAGCGACCACCAGAGCGCCCCCCGCGGCGTGCCACCCTGCTTGGAGCGGCGCAATTCCTAGAGCCGCCCCGGAAGACAAGGACTTTGGGAGTTTAGTTAGGAGCGAATCAAGCCCCAGTCTTCAGATTGGTTGCAATGTATAAAACCTTCCTTTCTGTACTCTTTATTGTTCTGGGTTAATCTTTAACTAAATAAATTCTACTTGAACCTGATATTTGACATGTTATATTATTATTATTATTATTATTATTATTAAAAATTCAAACATGTAACAAAACTGTTAAAAAAATCACCATTTCCTTTTCTCTCACATTCCTTCTTCAGGAACATTTTGCCAGACCCCAAAATAAATGCTAAACAGAAATATTCTAAGGCCAAAACCATGCTGCTGCCACTTCAGCAGCAGCACGCCCTACACTGGGTATCACTGGGAGCTGCCAGACCAGCTCTAACTATGGGAGGAGTGAGCTGGGCTGGCCAGTAAACACCCTGACCTGCACGTATCCCAAGTGGCCCATATTCTCTCTGGAAGCAGCATATGAGGTAGGAACTACCGCAGTTAGTGAATGAGTGGAAGACAACAGGATTTTGCTAACACTCCACTAATACCCCAAATTCACCACATGACCTCAGTGGTCCCATCCAGACATTCAGTCCTCTGGCATAATAGGCTTTTCCTGCTGCCAGCTAGCAGAGTTAATCCAATAGCTCAAACAGTCATATTCTGTGCTGCAGTGCTGAATAGTCAGCATTGAAACCTGCTGATCATGGAGGAGTTGTTACACTTACACATCACAGAAGTTGCTTGAACTTGTTTTCTTTAAAAAAATAACCTTAGAAAGGTTAACAAGTTATACACAAAAACTCTACATTAAATGAATGTTATTTAAGGGCCCAAATCAAGACATTTAATGTTCGGAAATAACAGATTTGCAGTTGCCTGTGCACACACAGGTTCATAGATTCCAAGGCCAGAAGGAACCATTATGATCATCTAATCTGACTTCCACAAAATAATTCCTAGAGCTCATCTTTTTAGAAAGAACACCCAATCTCGATTTAACAAATGTGTGTGATGGATAATCCTCCATGACCCTTACTAAATTGTTCCAATGCTTAATTACAATTTTGTTATATTCTATTTTATTCTTGGTTAATTACCCTCATTGGTAAAAAAAATTTAAAAAAAATTCAGTATTAATTTTTATAGCTTCACATTCCAGCCATTGGATTGTGTTATAGTTTCTTTGCTGCATTGAAGAGCCCATTTTTAAATATTTTTTTCCATACAGAGACTTATAAACTATAATAAACTTATAAGCCCATTAAACTTCTTTGTAAAGCTTTGTAAAGATTGAGCTTTTTCACGTGTTATGATACAGTCTTTAATATTATGATCAAATACTATTTTTTCCATAGGAACCCAGTGTCATTCAGTGCCCAGGATGGATACCAAAGTGGACAGAATTAAGGTTGCACTGACAACTGTATATCTGGCACTGTCTAACTTTCAAGCACTTGACTTTGCAGCCTAATAACTGCCTTTTAGTATAGCTTTTCTATGTACTTTCCAGTATTGTTTAAATACAGTTGCACTCCCTGTCCAACCAAAGTTTAGGGGTGTGTAGACTGACAAACCTCATTTCAGGAAGATCTTTAAGCACAGGCCTAAATTTAAGTACAGTACATGAATACTCCCTTTGGCTTCAATGTTTATGTATAAATTCTCCACTAACCCAATTGTCCTCAGTATATATAATGCCAGTTATATCGCAGAGGGTCTGAGTCTGGGCAGACTTGTGTCATTAGGATTGCCCTTTTATGACAATATGATCAATCAAAAATATTATACTTGGCATGAGTTAAAACTTACTAAGGTTTTAGATTAGTCTACAATATTTCTTACCTACTTCATGATCACTCAATCTCCTGGGATGTCCTGAAATAGAAAACACATATAAAGGTATTAAATCAAGCAGAGAAGATAATTTTCCAGTACTGCTCCACATTTGAACCACATAGGATCTTCTTATCCAATTTACCAAACACAAGATGCAGAGAAAGAGAACAATCTGCCAGTCAGTAAAGGTTACCCTTTTTCTTCCTTCTGAAATAACTTCTGCAGTATTTAACAAGAATACACCATATTTCATGGTTATGTCATCTTGCTCTTAAAAAGCAAGTTTGTTACCCTCAAGTTGATAGTTTCTGTGTTCTTTGGAATATCATGCAAGTCACTAAGAACACAATCTTCCAAGACACTGAGAACTATTTTCTTGCTCCAGAGGACACTTAAACACATGCTTTCAGTTAAGCATGTGAGCAGTCCCATTGACTAAAGTGCACTACTCAACTTTTAAAGTTAAGGCTCATGTGTAAGTGCTTTGCTGGATTGAAAGCAGAGTGCTCACTACTTTACAGGTGTGAGCCTAACTCAGATAATAATAATTAAGTATTTATAGTATAGTTAAGGTGCCATACATGTACCACTCTGTACTCTCCACTACCTTTGACTGGTTTAGACCATTTTGACACTGGTATCAGCAGCTGTAGGCCCTGATTCAAGAAAACATTCCTATTCATGACAGCACTGAACTACATGCTTAAATTAAAGTACATGCTTAAGTTTCATCCAATCCAGTAGAACTGGAGCATGTGTTTAAAGTTAAATATGTACTTAAGAACTCTTCTGAATCAGGGCCTTAAACTCCCCGCCTTGCTCTCACTGGGTATTTCATTTTTGTTCTCATATTTTGTTCTCAGTACCTCAACAATGGTCACTTTCTAGGCCTGGGACGTAATCAACCCCTCCCATGTTAAACCAGCCTTGCGTGAAACTCAGGGAGTTCACCACTAGAATTTAAAAAAAGAAAGAAAGAAAGAAAGCTCTGCTGCTGCTAAAGCACCACAACTCAGCAATGCCCCTAACAAGAGTTATAACCACCAAGGTTGTAAAGTAGAGACATGTAGGCGCTGGGAAATTAGGGAGGATACAGGGAGACTCAATAAATGGCAAGATAAGCTCTGGTCAGCGTTTTTATGCTGATCATCTGTATAAACAGAGAAGATCACAAATATGTTACAATTTGGGCAAGAAAGATAAAATGTAAAAAACTTGGGCAGGAAGGAGGACACATAGGTGCCACTGTGTATTTGGTTAAACTTTTTGTTACTTGAGGATATGGGATAATGTGATAGGTTTAGTAAATCTGAAGGAAGTAATTAGTTTTATCTGTATTATGTAAATGAAGAACAAATCTCTTCAGGAATCAACTCCAGACTGCAGTACAACAACAAGCTGCAAGACATCAGTCCCCCGTGACGTGTACGGGTGCTGGGAACCCCCAGATGAGAGAATCCTGACTGGCCATCCAGTGAAATTTGTATGTATATTGGGAGTGGTCAGCATAATAGACTTGCTTGGCATACATATTTTGTGTGGCATACATATAGATGTGTAGAATACAGCTGTGCAAGTCTCTTTCACTGGGAAAAGGTCCCACAAACCCATAGAGCCCTGAGCCCCGTGAGTAAAGATGGGTACTTAAATTGACCAGATTTATCACTGAGCCCATGGGTAAGAGTAGGTGCCTGTGACGGGGTGTACCAGCCCCATACAGGAGAAGAAAAGCCTAATAGTATATTGTGGGCAGAGAAAACCACGCCTCCTCGCCACTCCTGGGCATGCTCCAACTGGAGCTTCAGTATAAAAGGGAGCATCCCAGCTCAGTCAGATCTGACTGCAGGGGAGAGAGAACACACATTGCAGAGGCTGCTGGAGCCCCAGATCATGGAAACCAAGTGTGCCGAGACCCTGCCAGATGCCTGGCTGCCTGTGGAAGCCCAAGAGGGGACAGAGTCATTTGGAGCTTCACAAGCCAATGACCCCAGAGGACCAGGAGCCCTGTGGACAGCAAATAACCCTGGGGAACCGGACTTTGATCCAGCTATGGAACTGGGATAAAGGCAGAGTGTTTCTGATGGATCTCCGCTGAGCTAGTCACTAATCCATTCACTGCTATTAAGTCCCTGGGTTGGGACCTGGTTGAGCAGGAAGGTCCAGGGCTCCCCTACCCCAAACCCATCCCTCCCTGGATGGCAGCCCACTTCTCTCTCGGCCAGCAGGCCACACAGCCCTGCAGAGTGGGGCAGACATAATGACTCTGGCTGCTAGGCCCCGCAGAGGAGGGCCGCTTTGTTGACTCTGGATGCTAGGCCTGCAGCCCTGAAGAGGAGGACTGCCTTATTGACTCTGGCCATTAGGCCATACTTCCCTGAGGCTAAGGGTGGTCATTAGGACACAGATGTAAGGCTATAACACCTCTCACTCCTCCCCCAAATAGTGAACAGTCCCATGACAGTGCCTTACTCCCTGAGCCCTCAGAAGGGAAAGGGTGGGGGTACTTAAATTGATCATGTCACGCCTTGAGACCTCAGTAGGATATAGGTGGGGTGCCTTAGATTGTGTGGGTAACAACTTCCTTCTGCTTAAGCTCTTGTCTGCAAACAAATTTACACTGGTTCAGTGAAACCCATTCTGTTAAATCAGTGCAACCCTACCAAGTGCTAGCGATATTATTTCTGTTGAAGAACAGCTTCTGTGGTTTAATTTAAACTTGTTCCTAACTGATGTAAAATAAACTGAAATAAGCCTATTTTACCCTGAAACATGAGTTTCCATACAGACTTTTGTACCAATTAAACAAGCTTGTCTACATGAGAAAGTGGCGCCAGTTTAATTTAAGGAATTATTTTAATCTGATATTGTTAAACCAACAACAGACTCTTATTTTGGTATGAGTGATTTACTTTGAGTTAGATTAAACCTATTCTGAATCCAGCTAACCTGAGATAAACCTCGTTAAAATAAAACATGGCCTTTTGCACCGATTAAACTAAATGGATTTAAAAATCACATCTAACGTTAAAACAGTCCAAGTCTCCACATAGCCCTAACTCCATTTTCTCATAATTCATCTCAGCCTTCTTCCTTTCAAAACAGTTTTCTTTTCTTCCATACATGCTTCTCATACAACCTGTCCCCCGCCACCTCTTCTCTGCCTTCAATTCCCTTCTATAATCGTCTTTACAGTCTCCTCCTTATAGAATTATAGGAACGTTGGCCTGGAATGGACCTTGGGAAGTCATCAAGTCCAGCCCTCTGCGCTGAGGTAAGACCAAGTAAACCTTGACTATCCCCAACATGGGGTTTGTCCACCTTATTCAGAAAAATCTCTGATGATGGGGATTCCACAACCACCCTTGGAAGCCTATTCCAGAGTTTAGCTACTCTTATCGTTAGAACGTTTTTTCTACTATCTAACCTGAATCTCCCTTGCTGCGGATTAAGCCCATTACTTCTTCTCCTACCTTTAGTGAATATTGATCACCGTCCTCTTTATAATAGCTCTCATATTTGAAGACTGTTAATGTGCTCCCCCCAAGTCTTCTTTTCTCAAGGCTAAACATGCCTAACTTTTTTAACCTTTCTTCATAGGTCAGGTTTTCTAAACCTTTGATCATTTTTGTTGCTCTTCTCTGGACTCTCTCCAGTTTCTCCACATCTTTCCTAAAGTGTGGCATCAGTTGAAGTCTCACCACTGCCAAACAGAATGGCACAGTGACATCCCATGTCTTACACATAACACTCCTGATAATACACTGCAGCATATTAGCCTTTTTTGCAGCAGTATCACACTGATGATTCATATTCCATTTGTCATCCACTATAACCACAGATTCTTTTCAGCAATACTACTGTCTAGCCAGTTATTTCTCATTTTGTAGTTGTGCATTTGATTTTTACTTTCTAAGTCTAGTTCTTTCCACTTGGCTTTATTGAACGTACATCCTTCTTTGCTCAGCATCTTGACCACTTTCCCAAAAGTTAAACTGACAATTTCTGGCAAGATGTCTCCTCCTCCCTTTTATTTTAATCTCCATCCCCACCTCCCACCCACTCCAATGAAACAAAATAAAGGCCATGTTGTGCCTCATCCTTATGTGGTCATAGAGGGTTCAACAAGCCATCTCCCTCTCACACCACTCATGTAAGGACAAGACACAACTTCAGGCTCTGGGCTATCCCCCCCTCCTACCTCACCAGCCTGTGAGTGGAACTGGTGCAGTGAGGGGGTATATTGAACCCAGTGGGCTGGTCTTGCATTCCTCCAGCAGCCCAAGCACTGCACTGAGCAACTTAGTGTAGGAAACAGAGCTATTCCACTGTTTTATCATAACTTGAGTTTTTAAATTAGGAGCATTAAAGTACGACATTTTAGAAATGAGGGTTATTTACTTGTAACTGGAGATGTTTGAAATGAATATCTGCATATTCAGATTCATAGTACCAACGTTCCTGAGGTATGAGCCATCAGGATGTTCTGGGGAGCAGTGTACATGGGGGTTACTCGCCCCTGTCTTTTCTTCACATCCTGGAAGGTTCTGAGGGTATCAAAGGGGAAGTGGCCCAAACATCTTTAATTTCCTTCCCCTAATATGAGAATTCCTAACCTGAGACTGCAAAGAAATGGGGAAGGTGGGAGAGGAGTGTGAATATGCAGAGGCTTATCTTGGAGAACAACTGTTATCGGTAATAACCTGTATTTATTCTACAAGTGGCCAGCTGAGAGTCAAGTTTAGAGAGACACCTACCCAGACACTCTAGAAGAATGGCCATGACACCCAAATATTTAACTGAACACTTGCTGCCCTACGGTGCAGTTTGGGTAGAGGCCTCCAGTCTGGGACACCACTCAGAGGTATGTATAGAGGGACAGATCAATATATGACAATGATTGTCTTTCAAGACTGTCTCATTATGCTTACTGCTTGTAGTTTTGAGGCAGCCATGGCATAGAGAGCACAGTGCCTCAGGAACAGTTCTGGAAATCACACAGAGCTCTATCCCTGGATCCCAGAGCTGAGTACAATGTTCCTGAGGGTGTTAGTACAGCCAGACAGCATTTCACCCTGTGCCTCCTACCCCTATTACTCACCCTGGCAAGCCTCATTTGTATTGTGGGTCAGAAGTAAACTTCACACACCAGTAAGTGTAGGCAATGGATGTCTCAACCTTTAGGTGTCAGTGCAAGAGCTCCAGCTTAGTTAACTAATAATTTTTCAAAGACTTGATACAGGCTGTCACAGGGCACCTCTGTCACTACTCGGTGGACCTCACTGCCTGACCAACTCAGATGGTTTCACAGTCACAAACACACACCAGACTGTTTATCTAATACCAAGGTTGTATTTATTTCCTGCTTACATCACAACACAGGCTTACAAAAAAGATAGGCTTCCTTGCAGCCCTCACTCCCCATACCAGGCTCATTCTCTGAGCTTCCTTCCAAACTCCTCCTGAGTTTCCCCTGGCTTCCTGCTTTCTCCCTTTATATTCTCCCCAATTACTTTGTTAACTCAGGGATTGTCAGCCAAGTGCTCACAGTCCCTGTGGTAGCACCCCATCACACAGGCCTTTCATTCTCTTCCAAGGTGAGTGAATGGATCCTTAAATGGATACTGGACTTACAGATGATCAGACAAACTGACTGGACCTGCGAGGTGTACGAGGTATCCCTCCCACTTCCGAGGTTACAGAAAAAGCCCATGCGGGATGAGCATCTCCTTTTCTCTTCCTTTCCTGTAGGAAATCAAACCAAGTGACCATTGATCTATTATAAATAGCATTTGCCTCCCAAGGGCTGAAAGAAAGCAAGCTAATGAGAGAAGCATTGTGGATTCTGTGTGCAATTGAACCAAGCTCACTGCACTTTCCATGGTAGAAAGGAACTGAAGCCTGGTTGGGGCTGCTCCCATTTTACACTCTCCAAGCACTCTGGGAGGGGAGGGGAGAGAAGGGTGAGCAAACCCAAGAGACGCTGCCCTCCAGAACATTATGGTATCTCTTGGCACAGGTGCAATGATCCTACAAGTGAAAATATGCAGAGGCCACTTGAAGAAGGACAGTTAAAACAATGTCTTTGGCATTTAATATGCCAAATCCATTTGTCATTATAGCAATATGAGAACTCAGCAATTGTAACAATTTTAAGACAAAATTTCCACTCATATCCCAAATCTATTCAAAATATAATATAAATCAATAGTTTTTAAAGTATAAATTCTTACCACGACGTTCCCATCTGTAATTGATGAACAGGATGATGCTGGATATGATTAAATTTGGGCCAACTACTGTCAATATTAGTATCTGCATCGAGTCTGTGGTAGAAGAAGTATCATCCAAGAATCATTACAAATTCCAGTTACTGTACTATATTGTTGGAAATATATGCCCATTGCAGATATAAAAAATTGCTAAGACAGTTCACATTAGAGTTATTTCTGTGATTTTGTTTGATGCAAGATAGAAAAACAACATGGAGAATCTTTTGTTCTTTTCTGGAGAAAAGGGAAATAATTCAAAGTGACTACCAAGGCTTAGTCCCTGATTCACACCAGACAGGAAGCTTTAACATCAACTTATGAAGCAGCACAAATATTTTTTAAAAGAAACTATTTAATCTGGCTTAGACTATTTCTACACGACAGCCTTTACAGCAGCAAAGTTTTTATCAGTGAAATTTATGTCCATCCAAAGATACAATTAGGCTACAATTAGGAGGTCCCCGGTCCCGCGGATTCAGCGGCATGCCCCCGGGAGGTCAGCCGGACCCTTGGATTTGGTATACCCGCCGCAGAATTGCCACCGAAGATGCAGGACCAGTGGACCTCCCACAGGAATGCCACCAAAGGTTGCCTGACTGCCACCCTCGCAGGGACGTGCAGGACACGTCTATGAGTCAGCAGTGTGCCCTTGTTGCCAAGAAGGCTAATGGCATTTTGAGTTGTATAAGTAGGGGCATTTCCAGCAGATCGAGGGATGTGATCATTCCCCTCTACTCAGCACTGGTGAGGCCTCATTTGGAGTACTGTGTCCAGTTTTGGGCCCCACACTACAAGAAGCATGTGGATAAATTGGAGAGAGTCCAGTGGAGGGCAACAAAAATGATTAGGGGGCTGGAGCACATGACTTATGAGGAGAAGCTGAGGGAACTGGGATTGTTTAGTCTGCAGAAGAGAAGAATGAGGGGGGATTTGATAGCTGTTTTCAACTACCTGAAAGGGGGTTCCAAAGAGGATGGATCTAGACTGTTCTCAGTGGTAGAAGATGACAGAACAAGGAGTAATGGTCTCAAGTTGCAGAGGGGGAGGTTTAGGTTGGACATTAGGAAAAACTTTTTCACTAGTAGGGTGGTGAAGAACTGGAATGCGTTACCTAGGGAGGTGGTGGAATCTCCTTCCTTAGAGGTTTTTAAAGTCAGGCTTGACAAAGCCCTGGCTGGGATGATTTAGTTGGGTTTGGTCCTGCTTTGAGCAGGGGGTTGGACTAGATGACCTCCTCAGGTCCCTTCCAACCCTGAGATTCTATGATTCTATGATTCTATGACACACACACACACACCCCGCGGCTTGCCACCCCAGGCACATGCTTGGAGCGCTGGTGCCTGGAGCTGCCACTGCCAGTGCCTACCATTGCTCCTCCTCCAACCAGAGATGGACTCTCTCCCGAACTTAAACATGGTGCTCAGGCTGTTAATATATATTGTGGTAGATGCATGTTGCATATAATCCATCATCAGAACCTGTGCAGACCTCCATACAGAAAAGGTGCCAGGTAAGGAAACAATTGCACTTGCCACTTCAATGATTCAGAGTCATGCAACACAGTAACATCTCCTTTGCCTCCTCCTTCTTCTCTCCTCCCCCTTTTCATCATCCTCCAAATAACAGTCCATCTTGTCCCTGTCCCTTCCAGAGATGCTATCTGCCCTCTCCTCTCCTCAGTGCTCCACCAGCTCTAAACACTCCCAGGATCAGACTTTTAAAATCCCTTATTCTACGTTTCTGCTTTTATGAAAAAGTGGTAATTGCAGATTTTGAAATGGAAAATTCAATTCTAGCTGTGAGGAGAGAGGATGAAAAATGAGAAACTAGAGCAGCATGAAAAAGAAAAACTTTCCGTTTTGCCAAATATTTCAGTGTGCAATGCAATATTGTTTTGCAGTGTGATTACACCATAGTAATTTACATGAATTCTAATAGGAAATTTATTATATCTCCATCCAGACCCTCCAAATTCAGATATTTGTTGCACAAACTTTGGTAATTTTCACAGATTGAAGTATCACTTACCAGGAGCATTGGAATTTGCATTTGTAGGATTGGGAACAGGATCTAGAACAAAAAAAGATAGGAAGGAAGGTAAAAGGTAGATGAAGTGCATAGTTTATCACTACTGTATTACAGTTATTGATGATGGATTCTCCTTTTGCTTCGATGGGTGAGTGATATTACAGCTGATAATTTCTATCCCAGTAGATTACAATTTTATCCATAAATACAGGTTTACAAGAGAAATTTCACATCAATATCTAACGTTTACAGGAATGGACACCATAGATGCACAGAATTTACAACATATTTAGAGGACGGTTCTCTCCTTTTCGGGGCTGCTGCCACGCAGTAGTCACACACTGTTGTAATACAAGCCTGGACTGTGTCTGGCCTAAGTCAGGACCAAAGAGCAGAAATGGGGTCACCTCTGCTTTGGCTACAGCTCTGCCATAGAAATGACGTTCCACACATAGGTCTTTAATCCACTGGGGACTTTGCTTACATTTCATGCTGTGTGCGCCTCAGAAATGGAGGAAGGTCCATGTCCAATGAAGTGGAGGAGGGAATAGCCACAGATAGGACAAGCAACACAGTGTGGTCTTGGAGAAAGACCCCAAAAGCAGCCCAATGGGGAGAGGGCTGGGGGAAATAATGTTGTTTGTTGATTGAAAACTCCCATAAATGAAGTGCTCTCAGTCTCCCCCAAAGAAACAAGAGACAAAACATGGGTAGGGAAACACAGGGCTGAAGAAATCACTCCTCCTGCACACTTCCACAAGAAGCCATTTAACATATAGTTTTATTATTATTTTAAACAGAAGAGGTTTGGAGGGGGCAGAAGCCTTAACTCCCTTCCTCTAGCAGGAGAAGGCCTCTTCATGAGAGGTTAGGTCCTTCTCCTGCTGGGTAACCTCCCTCTCCCACTCCTCCAGGACCACATGTTGATCTCAAAAGGCCCTTCTCTCCTCCTTGCGCATCTCAGCTCCTCAGTTGTCCACACACACAGAAAGCTCAGCACCAACAGCACCTGGTCATGTTCTTTGGAGAAGGGGCCAGGGCTCATGGGTGGCAATTGCTACTTTGCTGTTTCTTCTTCTTCTCCTGCTGCTGGGTTGGCCTGAGCCTGAGGTCCTCATCTCCAGCTGGGGCTGCTGGTGTATACAACCACAACTCACAACTGCAACACAGGCTGTATTCTTGGCCATTAACTTGTGTGTGAGTTGGTTCAAAGGCCAAAATACCTGCTTAGACATCATCCTGACTCCCCAGTTGCCACCACATGTCACACCTACTCCTGAATGTTTCTTTCCTTTTCCTTATAGGCAGTGGAAGAACCCTCTGTGCCCCTATCCTCCCACCTCCTTTCTCATTTCCGCTGCTGCTCTCTGCAGATGCTCCTCTCCCTCCATGAGACCCACTTCCTCTGACAGAGCAGCCAGGATGCATCCACCCTCAGTGTGTGCTTTCTTATCTTTTGAGATGTAGCTATTTCACTAGTTTGCCACACACACAACTGAGTCTTCCAGCCTAGACAGGACAGAGTTTTAAAATAAAAAATAAGCACAAGAAAGGAAAAGAAAAAGCAAGCCATTTCAAACTTACTTTCTTCATCATGAAAAAGCTAAAAAGGGAACAAGCCCTACTTTGTCCCTTTGCAGCTCACCTTAGAAAAAGTACTTCCTGTTAATAATTTAAAAACTACAACATATATCACATGTGACAAGATCAGATTGGGAACAGGTGGAGAGTCAGCTCTCAGCAGTCTGAGGAGAGGGACAATAAAATAAAATAAAATAAAATAAAATAAAATAAAAACCCTTCTATCTATCCTTAAGGACACCCCATTCTTCCACCAGGGCTCCCCTACCCACCTTGAGGGCATCCCTCTCCACATCATCACACACTATGGGCTGAGGCATGGATGCTGTGGTGCTGAATGGCAGAAAATACGTGCTCCCTATCAAAGAGAAGGGGTCTCTGGTGGGCACACCCACTCCTGCCTCTGCTTCTCTTGGGGGAGCTGCTGGTATTTGCCATCTCCACCCAACTCTACTGCCTACCATTGCTCCTCCTCCAGCCAGAGATGGACTCTCTCCCGAACATAAACATGGTGCCCCGGGTGTTAATATATATTGTGGCAGCTTGCATATAATCCATCATCAGAACCTGTGCAGACCTCCATATTGAAAACGTGCCAGGTAAGGAAACGAGTCAGAATCATGCAACACAGTAACATCTCCTTTGCCTCCTCCTTCTTCTCTTCTCCCCCTTTTCATCATCCTCCAAATAACAGTCCATCATGTCTCTGTCCCTTCCAGAGACACCATCTGCCCTCTCCTCTCCTCAGTGCTCCACCTCTCCCCAACTCTAAACTCTCCCAGGATCAGACTTTTAAAATCCCTTATTCTATGTTTCTGCTTTCATGAAAAAGTGGTAATTGCAGATTTTGAAATAGAAAATTCAATTTTAGCTTTGAGCAGAGGGGATGAAAAATGAGAAACTAGACCAGTATGAAAAAGGAAAACTTTCGGTTTTGCTAAATATTTCAGTGTGCAGTGCAATATTGTTTTCCAGTGTGACTACACTGTATTAATTTACATGAATTCTCATAGGAAATGTATTATATCTTCATCAGACCCTCCAAATTTGGATATTTGTTGCACAAACCATGGTACTTTTCACAGATTAAAGTCTCACTTACCAGGAGCACTGGAATTTGTATTTCTACGATTTCTAACAAGATCTAGAAAACAAAGGATAGGAAGGTTGGCAAAAGATAGATGAAGTGCATAGTTTATCACTACTGTATTACAGGTGTTGATGATGATGGAGTCTCCTGTTGCTTTGACGGGTGAGTGATATTACAACTGATAATTTCTATCCCAGTAGATTACAATTTTATACAGAAAATACAGGTTTACATGAGAAATTTCACATCAATAATCTACATTTACAGGGATGGACACCACAGATGCACAGAATTTACAACATATTTAGAGGACAGTTCTCTCCTTTTCAGGGCTGCTGCCATGGAGTAGTAGCCCACAGTTGTAATATAAGACTGTGTCAGCCCTAAGTCAGGACCAAAGAGCAGAAGTGGGGTCCAGGCCTACCTCTGCTTTGGCTACAGCTCTGCCTTAGAAATGGCTGTTCCACACATAGGTCTTTACTCTGTTAGGTATATCTCCAGAGAGAGAGAGAGAGAGAGAGAGAGAGACCTATCTTATAGATCTGGAAGGGACCCTGAAAGGTCATCTAGTCCAGCCCCCTGCCTTCACTAGCAGGACCAAGTACTGATTTCTGCCCTAGATCCCTAAATGGTCCCCTCAAGGATTGAGCTTTCAATGCTGGATTCAGCATGCCAGTTCTCAAATCACCGAGCTATCCCTCCCCCCTACTCTGTTAGTGACTTTGCTTACATTTGGTGCTGTGTGCCCCTCAGAAAACAGAAATGGAGGAAGGCCCCTGTCCAATGAAGTGGAGGAGGAAGTTGTTATATCCTTTAGTGTAGCAGTTTTAGGAAGAAATCACTGGAGACACAGAGAGCCGTAAACCTTGCAACCAGCCATTTATTGCCACACACTGAACTAAACAAGAACCAGCCAAAACTGGCTGGGCTATCCCCTAATAATCTAACTCAGTTGCCATAGTAACAACAAGATTCTATTACCACGACAACCAAATACATGACATATTCCTCTCCCCTGAATAAGAACATCCTCTAAGTAACAGAAATACTAAACTAGAGAAGAAGGGTAGTCTGCCTCCGTTCCCAGCTAACACCAGGGATTATTTTGCCCCGTAACCATGGGTTCGCCCTAGCTAAAGATCCAGCTATTGAGGAGGTCTTCTGTCTCTAGGTGGATTACAGCAGAGCTCTGGTTTTGTGGCACCTGAAAGTGTCTTGGGCGCAGGCCTGACAACGGGCTCAGGGTTCGTAGGGCAAATGTGTGAGGATGTGGTATCAGCTCGTTCTAGGCAGAGGGGTATCTCTGCCACTGGCAGTAATGGAGGGGAAAAATCAGGAACAGATGACTCTCGATTCGGTGTCTTGCTGGAAGCGGTGAAGTCAGGGAACTCAACTGAAGACATGTCCTGAGGACTGGTATGACCTGGCAGCAGCTGATCTACATGTCGCTGCCAGGTAAAATCTTCTGCAGTCCGGACTGTGTAGGAAACAGGTCCTGTTTGAGCGATGACAGTGGCAGGAACTCATTTAGCTCCAGAAGTATAATTCCGAGCCAAAACCAGCTGTCCCGAGCTAAAGGTTCTGTCTTTTGCTCTGGGTGCACAGCTGATGACTTGATCTCGCTGCTGACGTTGCACAATTTGTCAGGGTTCAGAAGGTTTCAGCAGATCAAAGCAAGTACATAGCTGTTGTCCCATCATTAGAAAGGCCGGGGATGCCTTGGTCATAGCATGAGATGTGTTTCTGTAGAATAGTAAATAGGTGACCAGACACTTTTGAATGGATAATTGTCCCCTTGCAGATTTCAAAGCTTGTTTCATTGTCTGCACAAATCTTTCAGCTAATCCATTGGTGGATGGATGATATGGTGCTGAAGTGATGTGGTGTATCCCATTTGCCTTCATAAAATTTTGAAACTCCTGAGAGACAAATTGTGGTGTGTTGTCACTCAGAAGTTGTTCTGGCAGACCAAAATGACTAAAGAGTCCTCATAGTTTTTTGAATAGTACCCTCTGCAGTAGTGGACTGCATTATAGGGACTTTTGACCATTTAGAATGAGCATCTGCCACCATGGAGAACATGCTTCCTTCAAGTGGGCCAGTGAAGTCAACGTGAATACGTTGCCTCGGGTTTTCAGGCCAGTCCCATAGGTATAGAGGTGCCCACTAGGGTGCATTCCTCACACCCTGACATTACATACAAGCTCTTGCCTTCTCTTCAATAGCACTGTCCAATCCAGGATACCAAAAATAGCTACACATAATTTCCTTCATGCGCACTATTCCACAGAGTCCGGAATGTAGCTGTTCTAACCTCTGTGATCTCAGTGGTGATGAGATAATGAAACATCTCCCCCACAACAAAGAACCAGATTGGATCAATAACTCCATCATTCTGGACATGTAGGTAACAAGGTCAGGTGAGACTGGAGAGGTCTGTCAAGATGTTCCATGCATCACCAGGTCCATAACTTGGGACAATACTGGGTCAACTTGAGTTGCCTTCTTTACCTGAGTAGTGCTGATGGGTGTATTCTCTACCTGTTCAAAGTAAAATATTTCCTTCTGGGCAATATCTTGACATTTGACTGGCAAAGTCAGCCTTGAGAGACCATCCACATTGCCATGCAGAGTGGATTTCCAATATTTGATTTAATAGGTGTGCACAGAAAGCAACAACGCCCAACGTTGCATACGACTAGCAGCTAATGGGGGAATGCCTGTGTGGGGTCCAAAATTGAAGTCAGGGGTTGATGGTCTGTGAGAAGTGTAAACTTCCGTCCGAACAGGTAATGATGAAACTTCCGAATTCCGAAAGTATTCCCAATGCCTCACATTCAATTTGGGCATAGTTAGTTTCTGCTTTGCTTAGAGTGCGTGAAGCAAAAGCAATAGGTCTCTCTTCTCCCAAAGGCATCATGTGTGACATTACTGTGCCCACTCCATAAGGGGAGGCATCGCATACCAACTGTAGGGGTAAGGATGGATCAAAGTGTGTTAGAACTTCAGAATTTAGCAATACATCCTTAGCTTTGTTAAATGCAACATCACAGGCTGCAGTCCACTTCCAAGCCTTGTTCTGCCTTGTTCTGCCAGGAGTTCATTAAGTGGTTTTAGCAGGGTGGATAACTATGAGATGAACTTTCCATAATAGTTCAATAGTCCTAGAAACTAGCGAAGCTGGCTAACATTTCGAGGAGGGGGAGCCTCCACAATAGCCTTAACTTTTGCATGGGCCTTACAAAGACCTGTAGCATCAATGATGTGTCCCAAATATTCAACAGAGAGCTGGAAGAATTCACACTTGTCTTTACGGACTCGTAGGACATACTCTTCCAGTCTTTGTAGGGTAGCCTCTAAATTCTTTAGGTGATCCTCCTCATTCCTTCCAGTGACCAGGATGTCATCCAGATTGCACTGGACTCCTGGCAAGCCACACAAGATCTGGTCCATAGCCCTCTGGAACATGGCAGGAACAGACGTTATTCCGAAGGGTAGGCGACAGAATCGATAAAGCCCCTTATGCATCACAATAGTCAACAGCTCTTGGGACTTTTCACTGATGTGCATCTGTATGCTTGACTCAGATCAATCTTACTGAACTTTTGTCCCTCAGCTAGGCCTGCGAAGAGGTCATCGATGTGGGAAGTGGGTAGTGCTCTGTACACAACAGTGGGTTGACAGTGACTTTAAAATCACCGCAAATCCGGAGGGAGCTATCTTTCTTCACTATTGGAATAATAGGAGTTGCACATGGGCTATGGATAACTGGTATTAGGACTCCATTTGTGACCAGGCGCTCTAGGTCTGCTTCAACCAGCTCACGAAAGCTCATGCTAAAATAAATTTGTTAGTCTTTAAGGTGCCACAAATACTCCTGTTCTTTTTGCGGATACAGACTAACACAGCTGCTACTCTGAATCCTGTCAGGTTTAATGTTCAATGTCACAGTGATTCCCTTCATACTTCCCAGATCCTCTCCAAAAACAGCAGCATGTTTCCTTAGTATAGCGGGTAGACTGGTTTCTTCTTTAGTCATTCGGTGCACTTCTGCCCAGTTCAGCTGGATTTTCCTAAGCCATGACCTACCCATTAAGGCTGGGCAATTACCTTTCACCACAAACAGTGGCAGTTTAGCAGCCTGTCCATTGAGCTCCACCTTAACATCAGTAGTGCCCAACATGGGCACAGCTTCTCCCGTATATGACTTCAGAACTCTTTTTGTTGCTTTAAGCGGAAGATGCTGTAGCTTTTCTTTATACACAGTCTCGGAGATCAGCAAGACGGCTGCACCGGTGTCCAGTTCCATGCGTATAGGTTTGCCATCCAACAACGGGGTTACCCAGTATTCATGTGAGCCCACTGCCAAAGACAAAACATGGAGTGGCTCTTCTTCTTGTGATGAGGTGTCTCCTTGGTCACCCTGGGTTTGCTCTCGGGTATGCAGATTTCCCTTTTTGGTCAGCCAGACCACAGGCCTCTTTTTCTTTTGTTTACAGGCACGCTCAATGTGTCCCTTTTTGCCACAGTGTTGACACACCAGGTCCTTACACCAGCATTCTGATGCCTGGTGACCCGACTTACCACAGTGGTAACATTCCTGACTCTGCACAGTTTTGTGGGTATGTTCTTGTGACACCTTATGCACCCTAGGGGTGCACCGATGGATTGCGCCTCCTTTGTTGCCAGTTCCATAGAGACCACAATGTCAACAGCCTTTTGTAAGGTAAGCTGAGCCTCTGTCAATAGGCGCTTCTGTATAGCTTCACTGTACAGGCCACACACTAACCTGTCATGTGGGGCGTCATTTAGTATCTTCTTAAATTCACAGTGTTCTTCCAGCTTTCTCAAAGTTGCTACAAATTGTACAAAAGTTTTGTCTACTTTCTGGACTCTTTTGTTGAACCTATATCTTTCAGCAATTACCAATGGTTTTGGAGAAAAATGGGACCACAGGATTTCCACAATGTCTCAGTAAGATTTGGTCTCTGGCTTAACAGGGTGTAGTAAGCTGCGTAGCAGGGAGTAGGTCTTAGCCCCTGCAACACTTAAGAATATTGGCACCTTCTTCTCTTCTGTAACGTCATTTGCAGTAACAAAAAGCTCAAAACGCTCAGTATACACATGCCACTGCACTATAGGCTTCTCAAAAGTTTCCAGTGGCCCTGTAAGTGTAGCAGTGGTTTTAGTTTCAGTTTCCACAGTCAGTGCAAGCAAGCCAGTTCTCACCCCCTTCCAGCAGCAAAAAGGGTTTTTTTGTACCTTGACTTCTACTTCCTTCTGTTGCTGGGGCAGCACAGACATCCCATCCTCGTTGCCATGTTTTTACAACCTTGAGTGTAACAATTTTAGGAAGAAATCGCTGGAGATACAGAGAGCTGTAAACCTTGCAACCAGCCATTTATTGCCGCACACTGAACTAAACAAGAACCAGACAAAACTGGTTGGGCTATCCCCTAATAATCTAACTCAGTTGCCATAGCAACAACAAGATTCTTTTACCATGTGCGATAGACCCAGGCCAGTTGGGTACAGCAGAATAGCAGAAGGCAGATATACTGGCCACTGGATTAAGAGTTTTCTGTTCCCTGACTGACCAGAGCAGGGGCTGCTCCAGGCTAATGAGAACACCTGACTCTAATTAACCTGTAAAGAGTCAGGTGGGGCCATTCAGGTAATGTGATCACCTGACTCTAATTAAGGCCCTGCTGTTACTATAAAAAGGGCTCACTCCAATCAGGCAGGGGAGCCAGAGGAGAGGAAGTGCGGCTGATGGGCTGGTTACTGAAGACACCCTCAAACCATTGTTAAAGGAGCCCTAAGGTAAGGGTGAAGAAGGGAGAAGCAGGAGAGCTGTGGGGAAGTGGCCCAGGGAAATGTAGCAACTCTAGCAGTGAAAGGTTGGCTGCCAACAACTGCTACCATTAGGGTCCCTGAGCTGGAACCCAGAGTAGAGGGCGGGCCTGGGTTCCCCCCAACCCACCACTACAGCAACAGCTCCTGGAAGGGGAAGTCAGGTCCCTGTCAGGACAGGAGACTGAACAGAGACTGTGGGAGTTCTCTCACCAACCTCCTTGCAGCCTATGATGAAAAGGGCTCAGTAGACTGTAACCCTGGCCCTAGAGAGAGAAGGGCTACGTGGAGGGTCACAGTGAGCCACTGAGGCTAGCATAAACCACCTAGAAGCGCAGGACCCACAGGAGCAAGGTCAGAGCTCTGACACACATGACAAACAAATACACAACAGGAGTAGCTACAGATAGGCCCAACAGCAGCCCAAAGAGGAAAGGGCTGGGGAAAGTAATGTTGTTTGTTGTTTGAAAGCTCCCATAAATGAAGTGCTCTCAGTCCCCCCCCCCCCCAAAAAAAAAACCACACACACAGGCAAAACATGGGTAAGGAAACATAGGGCTGAACAAACCCCTCCTCCTGCATCCTTACCCAAGAAGCCATCTTAACACATAGTTTTATTATTTTAAACAGAAGAGGTTTGGGGGTGACAGGAAGCCTTAATTCCCTTCTTCCAGCAGAAGGCCTGCTCATGAGAAGTTAGGTCCTTCTCCTGCCAGGTAACTTCCCACTCCCTCTCCTCCAGGACAACATGTTGATCACAAAACGCCCTTCTCTCCTTCTTGTGCTTATCAGCTCCTCAGCTGTCCACACACACACACAAAACTCAGCATCAACAGCACCTGGTCATGTTCTTTGGAGAAGGGGCCAGGGCTCATGGGTGGCAATTGCTACTTTGCTGTTTCTTCTTCTTCTCCTGCTGCTGGGTTGGCCTGAGCCTGAGGTCCTCATGTCCAACACCTTGGAAGCTGGGGCTGCTGGTGTACACAACCACAACTCAGAATTGCAGAGCAGGCTGTATTCTTGGCCATTAACTTGTGCATGATTTGGTTCAAAAGCCAAAGTACCTGCTTAGACTTCATCCTGACTCCCCAGTTGCCACCACTTGTCAAACCTACTCCTGAGTGTTTCTTTCCTTTTCCTTATAGGCAGTGGAAGAACCCTCTGTGCCCCTATCCTCCCACCTCCTTTCTCACTTCCGCTGCTGCTCTCTGCAGATGCTCCTCTCCCTCCATGAGATCCACTTCCTCTGACAGAGCAGCCAGGATGCATCCATCCTCATTGTGTGCTTTCTAATCTTTTTGTGATATAGCTATTTCACTAGTTCACCACACACATCTGAGTCTTCCAGCCTAGACAGGACAGAGTTTTAATATAAAAAATAAACAGAAGAAAGGAAAAGAAAAAAACAAGCCATTTCAAACCTACTTTCTCCATCATGAAAAAGCTAAAAACAGAAGAAGCCTTACTTTGTCCCTTTGCAGCTCACCTTAGAAAAAAGACTTTGTGTTAATGATCCAAAAACTACAACATATGCCAAATGTGATAAGGTCAGATTGGGAACAGGTGGAGAGACAGCTCTCAGCTGCCTGAGGACAGGAATAAAAAAAAATAAAATAAAATAAAAACCCTTCTATCTATCCTTAAGGACACCCCCTTCTTCCTCCAAAGCCCTCCTGCCCCATAGAGGACATTCCTCTCCACATCATCACGCACTATGGGCTAGGCATGGACCCTGTGGTACTGCATAGCAGACAATACATGCTCCCTATCAAAGAGAAGGGGTCTCTGGTGGGCACACCCACTTCTGCTTCTCTTGGGGGAGCTGCTGGTATTTGCCATCTCCACCCAACTACTGCCTACCATTGCTCCTCCTCCAGCCAGAGATGGACTCTCTCCCCTACTCAGGCATGGTGCTCAGTGTATTACTGTATCATGTGGTAGCTGCATGTTGAATCAGAACTTGTGCAGATCTTCATACGAAAAAGGTGCCAGGTAAGGAAATAATTGCACCTGCCACTTCCATGAGTCAGAATCATGCAATGCAGTAACATCTCCTTTGCCTCCTCCTTCTTCTCTCCTCCCTCTTTTCATCATCTTCCAAATACCAGTCCATCTTGTCCCTGTCCCTTCCAGAGATGCTATCTCCCCACTCCTCTCCTCAGTACTCCACCTCTCCCCCACTCTAAACTCTCCCAGGATCAGAACTTTAAAATCCCTTATTCTATGTTTCTGCTTTCATGAAAAAGTGGTAATTGGAGATTTTGAAATGGAAAATTCAATTCTAGCTTTGAGCAGAGGGGATGAAAAATGAGAAACTAGACCAGTATGAAAAAGGAAAACTTTCAGTTTTGCCAAATATTTCAGTGGTTGTTTTGCAGTGTGACTACACTGTATTAATTTACATGCATTCTAATAGGAAATGTATTATATCTCCATCCAGACCCTCCAAATTCAGATATTTGTTGCACAAACCAGGGTATTTTTCACTGGCTTAAGTCTTACTTACCATGAGCATTGGAATTTGTATTTCTATGATTTCGAGCAGGATCTAGCAAACAAATGATAGGAGGGTCGGCAAAATGTAGATGAAGTGCACAGTTTGTCACTACTGTATTACAGTTGATGAGGATGATGGATTCTTCCGTTGCTTTGATGGGTGAGTGATATTACAATTGATTTCTATCCCAGTAGATTACAATTGTATACATAAATACAGGTTTACAAGAGAAATTTCACATCATTATCTAACATTTACAGGGATGAACACCATAGATGCACAGAATTTACAATATATTTAGAGAACAGTTCTCTCCTTTTTGGGGTTGCTGCCCTGGAGTAGTAGCACACTGTTGTAATACAAGCCTGGACTATGTCTGGCCTAAGTCAGGACCAAAGAGCAGAAGTGGGGTCCAGGCCTAATAAAGCTTTAAAATTCAGACACATGGTGTGTTCTTCATCTCTTCCCCTAAAAGTCCTTGCAGCCTCAGCCTGATCACCTGATGCCCAAGGCAGATAGGTAACATAAATCTTTCACAGTTTTGGTGGAGAATTGCGGGGGGGGGGGGGGAGGGGGGGCCCGGCGGGGTGCACCAACTGGTCTGCCCTTGAAATTTCATGCATGCTCTGTATGGCACTATTGGTATTGCATGTTAATAATTTTATATGATTAATGGTGTGCCCCTGTCATAAATAGATAGTTAAGGGTTAATGTCTCTTTTACCTGTAAAGGGTTAAGAAGCTCAGTAAACCTGGCTGACACCTGATCAGAGGACCAATGAAGGGACAAGATACTTTTCAAATCTTGTTGGAGGGAAGTCTTTGTGCTCTTTGTTTGGGGGTTGTTCGCTCTCGGGACATGAGAGGAACCAGACATCAATCCAGGTTCTCCAAATCTTCTGAATCAGTCTCATGTTTCAAATTTGTAAGTACCTACTCAGGAAGGTGTGTTAGTCTTCTGTTTGTTTTCTCAACTAGTAAATGTTTCTTTTGCTGGAAGGATTTTTACCTCTGTTTGCTGTAACTTTGAACCTGAGCTAGGGGGGATTTCTCTGGCTATATAAATTTAAGTGCCCTGTAATACATTTTTCCATCCTGATTTTACAGAGATAAATTTTACTTTTTCTTTCTTTAATTAAAACCTTTCTTTTTAAGAACCTTGTATGTTACAACTCCATTTTGTTTCTTACAGCTGTCCCCTTACTCCATTTTGTTTTTGTTCTCCTCCTGTGGCCGCCCCTCCCTGGCTGTTAAGTTGTTTACCAGGGCCACTGCCCTTCTCAAAGGGAGGGCCCCTTAAGTTGTTTAACAAGAGCCATTGCCCTTCTCAAAGGAATGGCCACTTGTGCTGCATGCTAAGTGGGTCCACTGCCCTGTTCAAAGGGTTAGTCCTGTTATCACCTTGTTAAACCTGGGCTTGGTGTAGGGTAGGCAATGTCCAGAGCTGTAAGACCTAAAAGCCAAATAGCTGAGCATATGAGTCATACCTGGGGGCTCAGTACTTGCCCAGACATGTTCTATGCCTACCTGCAGTCTTTTTCCTGCCTTCTCTCCTCCCTGTGAAAAGGGGAACCAATCAGAGTTACTGGCGGGAAGCTGCCTGAGTTGCCTTTATAAACAGACATTTTCTAATCAAACTTTGGAAAGGTTCCTGCATTGCTGCCTGGTCTGATCAGCCAGAGGTTCTGGGGGGGTCCTTTCTCTGCTCTCGTTTTATTTTTGAGCGTACCCCCGTTTTTAACCCCCCCCACGAAGAACGAATTGCTGCCTGAGAGATCTCCTGATTATCTAGACTGTACCGAGCTTTCATAGAATCATAGAATCATAGAATCTCAGGGTTGGAAGGGACCTCAGGAGGTCTAGTCCAACCCCCTGCTCAAAGCAGGACCAACCCCAACTAAATCA
>ML129576.1:254722-270513 GCA_003846335.1 Cuora mccordi | reverse complement strand
GGGGGAAGAAACAAACTTCTTCTCTCTGATCCACTGGTTTACAGAATAAGGGGAATATAAACTGGCTGTTTAGGGTCCTGTGGTTTTAAACCTGGGGTGTTTCTGCATGCTCTATTTTATTGAAACACACCTGTAAAAATGTTAAATAAAGGATGTGTCTTCATATAGGTTTGTCTTTTAAAGTGTTTATTCCTTTACAAAACTTTCACTTGTATTTGTTAAAAAGTGGGCAAAGCGGGCCTTCTTATCTCTGATCCACTGCCTCACAGACGCTGTTTTTGCTAACTATAACTTTCCCATGGATTTGTTAAAAAGTGAGGAGGGAAAAAAACTTCTCTCTGATCCACTGGATTACAGAATACTTTCATTTTACACACAAAGATACATCAGTATAAATTGTTACAGGTTCAGTATAAAATTAATAATATGAGATGCCAAATAACTAGGGTCCATCAACATTTATTAAGAAAAATTATTAATCAAAGATTACACAGCATAACACAGAAAGGAAAAGTCAATCATTGCCATCCCTCACCTGTATTTATACCTGACTCGAAGATTGGTTATATGGTCTAGCACAGCTACATCAGTATAATATACAATATTATTTCCTTACTCTTAGCTACTAATATGCCTTATCGAGATAAACTAGTAGTTAGTAATAAAAAAAAAGGTTCATTCCTAATTAATAGCTCAGTTTGTGAGTTCAGTTTTATGGATTCCAGCAAAGTTGCATTCCTTACATGGGAAGCCACCCCTGCAGCATTAGCAATGCATGTAACTATAATTTCACAGGCAATGATTTTCCACTTTGCCTTTCATCTGGCTGCAAAGCATTCTCTTACTTTGGTTCGGTTTGGTCAAGAGTGTCACAATGCATCAGGAGTCTTTTGGGATTAGTTTGGTCAATAAAACTGAGCATCACTGCCATTTTAAATGTATTCATCTTCTTTAATTGAAGAAATTCTCATTATTGTTTCTTTGTGGGAATTTTTAAAGAATGGATAAACGCCTTCAAAGAATGAACAATCATTAAATGTGAACAACACAGACATATTAGTTACATTGAAAAAGGTCACCTGCCTGTCTTGACAACCAAGGTAAATTCCAATTTTCTTGGGCTTTTTCTGCACCATGACCCGGGTCCACGGGTCTGTTTTTGCCCAATAATCTCTCCCACTCAGACCCAGAGCCCAGAATCCCTCTTTAGGGGACAGGGAAATCTTTCCTTTTCTCTGTATAGATTTTCTGGCCACCCCTAGGTCCCAGTCAGTGCTGTTCATGACATCCACCGCCCAGTAGTGCTCTCCAGAGGAGAATCCTTCAGAGCCTAATACACAGACAGTTGAATCAAACCTCTCTGGCTTTTGTTGAACTTTCTGAGGTTGGGCTTCATGTTTAAAACTCTTCTGATCCCCAGAAATGGAGAGATTGGGGTGAGCTGTTCCTGCATCAAGAGTGATGTAATCTGCAAAGAGAGAATGGGTTTTCAAAAACACTGGTCTAATGTCATTTTGAGCTGGGATAAGAGGAACTTTATAGGGTGGGCCCAATCCTGCGCTCTCTTCTTGGTGGGAGTTTTGCCTGATTGAAGCCTGCTTGACAATGTTTTTCTTGTACTGAAATGTATGAGAGTTGTTTGAGGGTCACACAAAACTGAAAGTGATTCTGAATTATGCAGTTACATTCACAAGGGGGATATAGGCAAAAAAGTTCAACCTTTTGGTGCCATTGGTGTTCATCAAGTGGTTGCCTGACTCTGTAGATATTTAAATTCCCTGGGCACCTAGTGTCCACAATTAAAGTGTCCAAGGTGCCTAAAGCAAGTCCTGACATTGCGTAGCAGCTTGGCACCTAACTCACGCTCAGGTCCCAGCAGGATTCACAAAGACTCACTGTCTAACCTGCTTTTGTGGCCTGATCCAGTAGATGTGCTCAGATAAGGAGGTGCCACCTTTATGTATGCTTAAAGTTTAGCCTTTGTTTAAGTACCATGCTGAACTAGGGCCTTGGAAAATACATTAATCTCCGAACAGACACTCAGATCATAGAGAAGAAAAATATTGCACCTGTTATGTGGGATCTCTGTATTTCCCTAATGTCTTCATTATTGAACAATAAATATTTTAATGGGCTATCTTATTAATGAAAATAACATTTTGTTTAGAAGCTAGAGTGGGGGATTGAGACTCAGGACTCTTGAGTTCTATTCCCCTCTTTGACATGGACTCGTTGGATGAGCTTGTTCAAATGTCTTGAACAGTCTCTCTAAACTGTGTGCAATACCAGCCTCAGTGAGGGATAGATCTGGCTAGATTAAGATTTGGAAAGAGTTTGAAATTATCACAAGAAAATTGCAGTAAAAATGCACCACCACTGGCATATGCTCATCTGCCATAAATCACCATGAATAGAGCTGTGTCTTTCATCATCTTATCATCACTCAGTGTCCCATTCATTTTTTCCATAATCAGCCACAATCACAAATCAACTGCCAAAGCTAACTTCACCTTTGTCTTCATCAGTATGAAATGTCATCATGGTCCCACACATTTGACTCATGGCCACTACTACCCACCTTCCTCACTCCTGGGATCATTACTCACCTTAGTATGATTAATGGAGTCACCGTCACCACCACCACCTCATCTGTGCTTTTACCCTGCTCCAAATCCTGAGGCCCTGACAGCATTTCCTCAGTCCTTACCCAGATCTAACTCTCACTGAGGGCTGATTCTGATCTCACATCTGTGCAAATTAGGAGTGACTTCACATAGATCCATGAAGTTACACTGATGTGAAATTGGTTTGAGGTCAGCATCAGATCCTGCTATACATGACAGTTTTGCCTAAGTAAAGACTGTGTAAAAGCTATGGATGGCTCTCAGGATTTGTTCTCAGGGTAGCAGCATTTTCTGGCATGTTTCTAATTTGGTTGCTGTATTCACACAATGATTTCTTAATGCTGGAAGAAATGTGTATTCTGTTACCTGTTTTATTGCGAGCCTTTCTCCATTCTGAAATCAGAGGGAGAAACAACAGACATTGAATTACAAGAGGCCCATATTAAAGGTTTTCCTGGCTCTGAAAATAGGATGTTAAAATATACACAGAAAATCTCCCTAGAATGCACACACAGGCAAACTTAGTACACCATGCCTGCATGAGGCCTTTTCTGAACTCCTCTGATTAGAAACCTGAACAGGGTATTGGTCTGCCTAAGAACTGCTTTGTCTGTCCTGTACCTCAAGCCAATGCCTCATCTCATTATGTAACCTGCTCTTTTTTAGACATGGTTTTAGTTTTTTTCTTATATAAACCAAACTGCCTCCCCCCACAATCCCCCCATCCCTTATACACACCCCTTATGCACACCACCTGACATTCTGTCAACAACAATTCAAACCTCATGGAACCCACACAGGGTTATAGTGTCACTCAGAGTTCCACCCCAATTAACACAGCAGTGTCTGCTCTCACTCCCTGTAACCCAGGGTCAACTGAAAAGGAGAGAAATAGAGAAAAGAAACACAAGGCTGCCTCTGAGCCCCAGACTCCCTGGCCTTCTCTGAGCTGGGGCCACTTTTGTCTGGGCCTTGCCTCAGGATGGGACCAGACAAGCCTCCACAGACACACCTACAATCATCCTGCAGGACTCATTGCCTCCCCCTGGCTCATGGGCTGCCAGGAACTCCCCAGCTCTGGGCAGTCACAGATCCCTGCACTGAAGGTCTCAGGGCACTATGAGGGGGAGTTACTAGGCTCCCACAGCTCAGACCTTCCTGCTGCCCCACTAATTCCCCCTGACTGTGTGTCTCCCACTCCCTCACAGTGAGGTCCTGATCCCTCAAATCCTCCCTGCAGCCCCATCTCTGGTGCTGGGTTCATTCCTCTCCATGGAGCTGGCTGAGTCCATCCCAGCATCAGAGATGGTTTTCTGCTCTCTGCAGTGAGAACTGCCCTGGTATTGGCTCCCATGTGCGTTTCTGGGTCACTGCGCAGCTACCCTGGGTCTCTCGCACAGTTCTTCTCCCCCTGTCCCCAGCCCCAGATCCTCTCCTCCAGAGCTGCATTCACTGTCTCCTTTCCCAGAACACATGGAGTCTGGTACCTGAGCTGGGCTCTCTGATCGACTAGGCAGCTGGGTCAATCAGACTGACTTGGGATACTGGCTACTGGCCATTGACCCTGATCAGAAACTCTTTGATTGGCCAGAGGCCCTATCAGTCCCAGGATCTCATGTCCTTTTTGGCCCGTCTCCTGTCATGGGGAGAGGCCAGTCTTACAAATCTACCCCATTTTGGTAAGGTGCCCACTGTCCCCTGACAACATCATCTAACTTTTAGGCAGCTAGCCACCCTGTGGGATTCACGTTAATTGGAGTTTTCTATGTGATAAGACTTTTAACAAAGGTACCGATGATTAAATGTGATCATAGTTTTTTGCATGCATGCTCCTCAAGTCTTCAACAATGCTACCACATGGAGGAGAAATAGATGTCTAACAATGGGCTCCACAAAAGCCAGCACACTCAGGAGGGTGCCACCTAATTTAGCCAGTGGAAGATGCTAAGCCTGGGAAGTTCAGCCGGGAGTTCAGCAACTCACTCTGGACTGGAGGGAGGTGCATAGCTCTGCTTGTGATTCACAGCCATAAGCTGTCTCCTGGAGTCAGGCATCTACTGCATGTCTTACAAGTAAAGCAGAAGTGTGTGCTCAGCTACACCCAAAATGGATGGAGGGGAGGACACCTTGTAACCTTTAGCCCAGTTATTACTGAACTCACCCAGGGTGAGGGAGACCCAGTTCTCACCCTCTGCCTGAGGTGAAGCAGGGCTAGACCTTGGATTTCCCACCTTTCACCAGAATGCCATAATCACTGGGCTAATGGGTATAGATCATGGCTGGAGCTGTGGCTAAACAACACTCAGAGAAGTTTGGGGTGGGGAGGTGGAGTGATTAAAGGTTCTGTTGCATCTCACCCTCCAATTGTGAGCTGGCCTTGGAGTGGGATGTTCCCACTGCACAGAACACAGCAGCTTGAAGGATGCTCTAAACTGTTCTTGTCACTACAAGATCCCAGGGCTAATGCACATGGCAGATAGTATGGATACTGAGCCATGCTCCCTTTTTCCTGGCTCTTGCACTAGAACTGAAGGAGAGTGATATAGAGGGATGCACAGTAGCTGAAAAACATACAACATTTCAACAGCGCAAGGGGAACCCCCTAGAACTCAGATGCATTATTTTTGTGGAAGTATGTGAACTCATAGCAGCGTGAAGAAACTGCAATGTGGCTGAGAACCTGGAAGAAAACATCTTTTTTTCCACAATAGTATATAAAATTTAAAATAAATATAATTTTTGTCTACTCAAAATAATTTTCCCAATTCTTAATACAAGACATATCATGAAAAAAATTACATCATGAAAAATTAACACCATAGAAAAAATATGCTAACCTCCAACAAACACTCAAAGATAAAATGAACAGAAGAGGAGGCAAGGCATTATAGAATGTCCATACTGTACAATGCTTCTGAAAATCAGTTCTTCAATTTTAGCTTAAAGAGAGAATAAATACAAATATTCTAGGTGATGGATCAACTTGGTGTGAAAGAAAGTCATCACAATTCTATTATGGGATTATAAAAACATGATGAGTAATTCACTCTTCTTGGATTGAGCAAAGGCAATTCAATGAAGAAATATCTCTTTTAAATATATTAATGTTCTTCTGAAGGATAGTAGCAGCTGAGAAATAAAAGGGAACTTATCAAATTCATTCTGGAGTTGGTCTGCAAAAGAACAGTGGGATTTTAATTAGAAATTGAGTAAATAGATATGACCTTACTTCTCTGAAGGAGCTCTCCCTGCAGACCTCCCCAATCATCAGCTGCCAGTTTTCTCATTCATCCTCTTTTTTATAAACCACATTTGAACGATCACCCAGGTTCAGGAACAGCTAAGAATCTTGCATTCCACAATGGAGTAAAGACCCTGTACTCTCACAAACCTGGAGACTCAGCCCACACCCCACTGACTTTCTCTTTACAATTGTCCTTCTCCCAGCCACATGTTAAAATAGACACCATACTGATAGGCTTGAACCCTCAGTCTATACCAGAAACAAAAATGATACCCACAATCAACAAGTAATTTGTACTCAATCTGATAAAAACTAAATTAAAAATTCAAAGTAAACATAATGTTCTCTTTCCCAAACTTGTCAAACCAACCAAATACCTTTCTTTGACAGGGTAACAAGGCTTGTGGACAGGAGGGAAATGATAGATGTGGTATGTTTTGACTTTAGTAAGACTTTTGATACTGTCTCACAGTGAAGCTGGAAGGACATATTAACTGGGGTCCTACAGGGATCAGTTATGGGTCCAATTCTGTTCAATATCTTCATAATTTAGACAATGGCATAGAGAGTATTTACAATGTTTCCGGATGATTCCAAGCTGGGAGAGGTTGCAAGTGCTTTGGAGGATAAGATTACACTGCATAATGATCTGGACAAACTGGAGAAATGTTCTTGAAGTAAATAGGATGAAATTCAATAAAGACAAATGCAAAGTACTCCATTTAGTAATGAATAATTAGTTTCACACATACAAAATGGCTAGGAAGGAGTACTGCGGAAAAGGATGTGGGGGTCATAGTGGATCCAGGGCCAACTGGGGGGGGGGAGAACGAGAGGGCAAGAGGACCATTTGGCCTGGACCTCAAGCTCAAAGGGGGCCTCAGATTTAGACACTTGGTAATTTTGTGGCACTTGATAAGTTTTGCAACTTGTTTTTATGCACATCCTTATCAAGCCAAAATGTGACCCACTCTCTCAGCTTTGAGCTGCAAATTTAAGCAAATAAGAGATGTGATTTGGTAAAAGACAATTTTTTGTTAACTGATATAGATTTTGTCATAATAAAGAGTTTAAAATGTTCATAAATATTAATAGAAATATATCAGTTCTGATGACACAAGATTAGACCATGATGAGTGTGTCCTCTCAGATCAGCTGATTATATAAACAATCCACTACTAGTGACTGGTGCTGGATCAAGTGTGTGTTAAAAGGTAGAGAATTGTTACATTTTAATGTCGTTATAGTTTTACATCTAGTTGACTAAGGTATTATTTATGTGTGAGAATTCCTCATTATTATCTTCATATGGTAGCTAAAAGAGGTGACTGGTTGGTTGGTTGGTTGAGCCCTAACTTGGTAGCATGGCCATCATCATAGGCTTTCATAGACTATAGGCCCAGATTCAAGGTGAAAATTTGTGAGCATAATCTTGTACAGTGAGTTTCATGAGGACACACATTTGAAATTTTTGGACATTATCCCTCTGTCTGAATCGTGTCTGTGTTTACTATATATATGTCAGTCCTTTGTGTTCAGATCAGACTGTTATATTATACCTTGCATGCTTGAGTTTTGATTCAGTGATAAGGCTAATAACCTGTCTGACTGTTTAATTTTGTGTTCTTAATTAGTATTCCTTCGTTTTAAGTCTTTTCAGCATTTATGTACCATTCATTATTTGTGTACATCTTCACAGAAGATTTCAAGTGTAGATAAGCTACTATTTACAGCAGAATATTTCAAGTGTGAATAGGCTACATATTGACCAGATAGATCACTATGAAGAGAAGATTTGACAGTGGTGGAAGCAAGAGACGGCAAAAACAATGAGTGAAGCAGTAGCTAAGAGCTCAAAGCCAATAACTTCATTTCTCAAACCACTGGAAAACACACCTTACCCAACAAACAATGCTACAGATAATGAAAACTCTGCAACTGCAACAGGTGATATTGCAATGCTAATGCCTGAAGATGAGGACAGTAGTCCAGAAGAAGATGTTCCAACAGTAACAGATGCAGCAGAAGATCCTGTGTATGATCAAGAAACTCAACAGCAACAGGAAGATGTAGATCTTACACAGCAAGAGCAATTCATGAGTACTACAGGTTTGACTGTGAAGTAATTATTCTGCTATACTCCACACTGAATAGGCCTCAAATGGAGTATTGTGTCTAGTTCTGGGCACCATATTTCAGGAAAAATGTGGATAAATAGGAGAAAGTCCAGAGAAGAGCAACAAACATGTTTAAAGGTCTAGAAAATGTGACCTATGAGGCAAGATTGAAAAATGTGGGTTTGTTTAGTCTGGAGAAGAGAAGACAGAGAGAGAACATGATAGGTTTAAAGTACATCAAAAAGGTTGTTATAAGGAGGAGGGGAAAAATTATTCTCCTGAACCTCTGAGGATAGGAATAAGAAGCAATGGACTTAAATTACAGCAAGGATGATTTAGGCAGGACACTATGAAAAACTTCCAAACTGTTGGGATAATTAAGCACTGGAATAAATTGCCTAGGGAGGCTATCGAATCTCCATCATTGGGTATTTTTAAGAGCAAGTTAGACAAACACCTGACAATAATGGTTGAGATAACACTTTATCCTGCCTTGAGTTCAGGGGACTGGACTAGAAGACCTCTCAAGGTCCTTTCCAGTCCTATGATTCTATGATTATATGTTACAAAATGCAGATGAAAGTGACTAAATGCATTTTTCTGAAGAGTTCCTGAGCAGTTAAAAATGAGATATTAGGAAATCAAAGCCCAAATTTAACTTGAGGTAACTTGCTTGCAGCGCTATGAAATCCAATATTAAGGCAAATGTTTGAGGCATGAGACAGTACAAAGTACACTAATGTCCTGACATGGTATGGGATAGCAAGATACTTGGCCAGACAGATTTTTCATAATGAAAATAAAATAATATGTGGAAGTAGGGAAAGAATTAATAAGGATTTGAAGGGGATCTTAATGCATGTCAGTCAGTTAGAAAGAGTTAGCCTAGCTGTAACCCTAATGACGTGAGACTTCTAGAAGTAAGGATAGTGTGAGGCAGAGGGAAAGAACTGTGTAAAAAGTTATTACAACCTTGTAACTGATAAACCAAATATGCAGGCTTGTGTCTTCTAGGAGTGAGAACAATAAGATAGCAGAATGGCTTATATATAAACAAAATGCAGTTGTTGCTCTTTATTGTCTGTATTATTGCTAGTTATTGTCTGTAACAAAGGTATAAAGGCTTGCTGCAATTGTTTACCAGTGGAGACACCTGTCCGGGACTGGGGCGACCCTGTGTCCTAGGGCACTCTCTCCCTCCATTGTAATTACTGGAGAAATAATAAAGTATTTGATTTTGCTGCACCCAAAGAAAAAGCGAGAACTGAGTTTTTCTCCAACAAATACAAGGCTTTCAATATGTAATATGCATTGTAGCATCCCAAAGTACAGTGAGATGAACACAGTGATGACTCTGCAATTCAAACAGGGCCTGCTTCTGTGTGACTGGCACTGTTCACAAACCTATCCTAGCATTCACATTTTCTCCTGGAGATCACAAACATTACAATCAAATCATGTTACAAAATTCAGCGGAAAGTGACTAAGGACATTTTTCTGTGGAGTGTAAATATAGTTAAAAGTGAGCAGTTAAAAGTGAGGTGTCAGAAGATCAAAGCTCAAATTTTTTCACCCCTCCCTCTGCACTATCATCTCTTATTACGGGCCTATGCAGAGAACATGTGGATCCTTCTGACGTAATAGGGAGCTGAGTGAGCTCAACAACTCTGAAAATCAGGCCCACGCTCTTCGAAGGTGAAGGTGCAAAATCAATGGAAGTATAACACAAAATGGGGTCCCCAGGGACTAAGAGACATTTGTCAGCTGAGAGAGGAGGGAGGGAGAACACTACGGTCAAAAATAATATGTTTGTAATTACAGAGGAGATAATTACCACGAGATAATCCCATTTTTTCCTGTAATTTTTCTGAAAAGAACATCAATATCTAAGCATTCACCACAGGGACTAAACTCTCTGTTATATAAGCAAAAATAGTTCCTCTGACAATCTGTTTATAAATGCCCATCTCCTGGCCACTCAGTACCACAGGAACCTTATCGACAATGGCTTGTAAAAGGAGACTCTTGAAGGAACTATTGTGATACCAACAAAATACAAGCAACCTACGTTCTGTCTGATTAACCCTAAACTAAAACAATCAAAGTAAATCTACCATTCTCATCCTGTAGCTTCTCTGAAAAATGAAAAAACAAATTCAAAACACACATTTTGCAGTATGTAATATGCACTCTAGCATCCTAATTTACACTAATGGACAAATACTCTGCACTGCTAAACCTTCTTTGTGACATCCAGGGCATGTCTACACAGCAGCTGGGAGATGCAATTCTCAGCTTGGGTGTATGTGTACATAACAGCGCTGCTCAAGGTTCTGCTTAAAAATTGCAGTATGGTGGCAGATGTCACTGAAAAAGGCTTCAGCTAACTGACCAAGTAAGTACCCAGGGCTTCGGGTAGAGTTAGACTTAGGTGGGAAGCCAGAACCTCCACTTCTGGCTCTATGTCAACACTGCTATTCTTAGTCCTCTACTAAGAGCAAGAAAAATAACTACATATGTGAATCCACTTGCTGAGTGTGTTGACCATTTGAATAAAAACTGATTTTTTGAAGGGCAGTGTGAAGGGCACTAGAGTGCCTTGTGATAAATGTAAGCGGCGGAATGGTCTCGCTATTGTGGGGAACTTTCCTGGCTTCTGCGCTACCCCGGTGAAGTAGGCTAGCGAAAGGCTCTGAGTCCTCGCTCCCACTTCCTTTACCCAGAGGCCTCCCTGCCCCTGAGGACTCCCCTTCCACTTTCCAGTCTGGCAGAGTTTTCATAACCCCAACAAGGCTGGGCCCAGGCTTCCTGGGGGGCTCAACCCCAACCTTGCTGTGGTCACCAGGACAGGGGCTAGGATGTCCCCACTCCGGGGTACCCTCTTTGCACTGGGCACCTCCCTGAACCACTGATTATTCCATACAGTTTAAAGCAAATACAAGTTGTTTAATTAATAATTAATTTTTAAAAAGAACAAGGAAAAATGGGAAAGGTTACGGGAAAACATTAACCTGCTCCGTGGCAGGGAACATTACAAAGAGTGTCTCTGGACATCAAGGCAGTTCACAGTCTGTTCCTTGTAGGTCCCAGGCCTCTGTCTCAGGCCCTGGCTGTGCTGCGGGGACGCTGCGGGTTGGACACTTGCAATCATGGTGGCCACACACCTCTGGGCTTTGGGTGATGGGACCCTTCTTCCCAGCATCACCCCCTGTCGGGTTAAGATCCCCCTCCCAGCCTGGCCTGTGGGGGTGTTTTGGTTGCTAGTTGCCAGCACTAAAAGGGGAACGGTCGATGGGAAATCAGGACCCTGAGACACTGATTGACAGGGCGGGCAGGCTAATCAGGGAGACAACTGGCTGGCCCCAGTTGCTCACCACATCTGGCTCTGTGGCTGCAGCTCTGGCCCCTCTGGATCTGACCTGGCTCTGCTCTCCAGCTCAGCTTGAGCCCCTGCTTTCTCCTTAGCTCGGCCCCACTCTGTCTGACCCAGGAAAATCCAGCTCACACGGAGGACAGGACCCACCCTGGCCTTCTGTCTCCCTGATTAGCCTGCCCGCCCTGTCAATCAGGCTGACCTGGAGCATTGGCCTCTCGCCATGTTCCTGGGGAGTGTCTCAGGGTCCTGATTTCCCATCGACCCTTCCCCTTTTAGTGCTGGCAACTAGCAACCAAAACACCCCCACTGAATGTTAGTAAGGGGGCAACAGTCCCCTTACATTAAGGAGGATATTGATATAATAGGCACCACAGAAACCTGGTGAACTGAGAGCAATTAATGGGACACTGTCATTACGGGGAACAAAATATATCAAAAGGACAGAACAGATCATGCTGGCGGGGGGGGGAAGTAGCACTATATGTGAAAGAAAATATTGAATCAAATGAAGTAAAAAATCTTAAGTGAATCCACATGTTCCACAGAATCTCTATGGATAGAAATTTCATACTCTAATGAAAATATAACATTAGGGATCTATTATCGACCACCTGACCAGGATAGTGATAGTGATGATGAAATGCTAACGGGAATTAGAGAGGCTATCAAAATTAAGAACTCGGTAATAGTGGGGGGATTTCATTTATCCCCATATTGTCTGGAAACATTTCACTTCAGGACGAAATGCAGAGATAACATTTCTCGATACTTTAAATGACTGCTTCATGGAGCAGCTGGTATGGGAACCCACAAGGAGAGAGGAAACTCTAGATTTAATCCTGAGTGGAGTGCAGGAGCTGGTCCAAGAGGTAACTATAGCAGGACTAGTTGGAAATGATACAATAATACATAATACAATAGCATTCAACATCCCTGTGGTGGGAAGAACATCTCAACAGCCCAACACTGTGGCATTTAATTTCAAAGGAGGGAACTATGCAAAAATGAGGGAGTTAGTTAAACAAAAGTTAAAAGGTACAGTGATTAAAGTGAATCCCTGCAAGCTGCATGGGCGCTTTTTAAAGACGCCATAATAGAGGCCCAACTTCAATGTATACCCCAAATTAAAAAACACAGTAAAATAACCAAAAAAGAGCCACCGTGGCTTAACAGCCATGTAAAAAAGAACCAGTGAGAGATAAAGACTTCTTTTAAAAAGTGGAAGTCAAATCCTAGTGAGGCAAATAGAAAGGAGCATAAACAATGCCAAATTAAGTGCAAGAGTGTAATAAGAAAAGCCAAAGAGGAGACTGAAGAACGGCTAGCCAAAAAAATCCAAAGTTTTTTAAGTACAGCAGTTTTTTAAGTACAGCAGAAGCAGGAAGCCTGCTAAACAACCAGTGGGGCCCCTTGATGATCGAGATGCAAAAGGAGCGCTTAAAGATGATAAAGTCATTGTGGAGAAACTAAATGGATTCTTTGCTTCAGTCTTCACGGCTGAGGATGTTAGGGAGATTCCCAAACCTGAGCCGGCATTTGTAGGTGACAAATCTGAGGAATTGTCACAGATTGAAATGTCACTAGAGGAGGTTTTGGAATTAATTGATAAAATCAACATAAACAAGTCACTGGGACCAGATGGCATTCACCCAAGAGTTCTGAAAGAACTCAAATGTGAAGTTTCAGAACTGTTAACTATGTTTTATAACCTATTCTTTAAATTGGCTTCGGTACCCAATGATTGTAAGTTGGCTAATGTAACACCAATATTTAAAAATGGTTCTAGAGGTGATTCTGGCAATTACAGACCAGTAAATCTAACGTCAGTACTGGGCAAATTAGTCGAAACAATAGTTAAGAATAAAATTGTCAGACACATAGAAAAACATAAACTTTTGAGCAATAGTCAACATGGTTTCTGTAAAGGAAATCATGTCTCACTAATCTATTAGAGTTCTTTGAAGGGGTCAACAAACATGGGGACAAGAGGGTCCAGTGGACATAGTGTACTTAGATTTCCAGAAAGCCTTTGACAAGGTCCTTCACCAAAGGCTCGTAAGTAAATTAAGTTGTCATAGGATAAAAGGGAAGGTCCTTTCATGGACTGAGAACTGGTTAAAAGACAGGGAACAAAGGGTAGGAATTAATGGTAAATTCTCAGAATGGAGAGGGGTAACTAGTGGTGTTCCTTAAGGGTCAATCCTAGGATCAATCCTATTCAACTTATTCATAAATTATCTGGAGAAAGAGGTAAACAGTGAGGTGGCAAAGTTTGCAGATGATACTAAACTGCTCAAGATAGTTAAGACTAAAGCAGACTGTGAAGAACTTCAAAAAGATCTCACAAAACTAAGTGATTGGGCAACAAAATGGCAAATGAAATTTAATGTGGATAAATGTAAAGTAATGTACATTGGGAAAAATAACCCCAACTATACATACAATATGATTGGGGCTAATTTAGCTACAGCGAGTCAGGAAAAAGATCTTGGAGTCATCGTGGATAGTTCTCTGAAGATGTCCACGCAGTGTGCAGAGGCAGCCAAAAAAGCAAACAAGATGTTAGGAATCATTAAAAAGGGGATAGAGAATAAGACTGAGAATATATTATTGCCCTTATATAAATCGATCGTACACCCACATCTCAAATACTGCATACAGATGTGGCCTCTTCATCTCGAAAAAGATATACTGGCACTAGAAAAGGTTCAGAAAAGGGCAACTAAAATGATTAGGGGTTTGGAGAGGGTCCCATATGAGGAAAAATTAAAGAGGCTAGGACTCTTCAGCTTGGAAAAGAGGAGACAAGGAGGGGATATGATAGAGGTATATAAAATCATGAGTGATGTGGAGAAAGGGGATAAGGAAAAGTTATTTACTTATTCCCATAATACAAGAACTAGCAGTCACCAAATGAAATTAAAAGGCAGCAGGTTTAAAACAAGATTTTCTTCACGCAGCACGCAGTCAACTTGTGGAACTCCTTACCTGAGGAGGTTGTGAAGGCTAGGACTATAAAAGTGTTTAAAAGGGAAATGGATGAATTCATGGTGGTTAAGTCCATAATGGATATTAGCCAGGAAGGGTAAGGAATGTTGTCCTTAGCCTCTGTTTGTCAGAGGATAGAGATGGATGGCAGGAAAGAGATCACTTGATCGTTGCCTGTTAGGTTGACTCCCTCTGGGACACCTGGCATTGGCCACTGTCGGTAGACAGGATACTGGGCTGGATGAACCTTTGGTCTAACCCGGTACGGCCGTTCCTACGTTCTTAAGTTCTTATGTAGTTTTTTTTATTTTTCATGGGAGGGAGTTGGTGTAGCAAGAGCAGCATGCAGACGTTACAGTGTGGCTAAGAAGAGGAAAAAAAGGATTAATTGATACTCATAGAATTACTGTTCCATAGAGGTGCACAGCACATAAAAGAGATAAGTTTTGCATCTCCTTCAAATGATTTCCATAATTAATAACACACACCAGATAAAGAAAAAGGTTTAATCCTCAAAAAATAAGCACCATAAATATTTTATGCTAGCCTCCTGAAAGTGAAAGTTGACGGAAGAGGAGGCACGGCTTTATTATTTGTGTATGCCAAAAAGGATACTTAAAATCTGTCCTTCAATTTGAGGCCAGAGAGAGAATATTCTAGGCTAGTTAAATAACTTTCTGTGAGCAAGAGCCCTCAATGGTTCCATTATGGGGTTGAAAAGCAATCTGATGGGTAACAATCTCTCCGTGGATTGAGGGAAAAGAAGAAAATGAAGAAATAGGTGCTTTTACTAAGGGTAGGTCCATACTTACCCGCCGGGTCAACGCGGAGAGTTCGACTTCTCGGAGTTCGAACTATCGCGTCTAATCAAGACGCAATAGTTTGAACTCCCCATGTGCTCCGGTCGACTCCGGAACTCCACCACCGCGAACGGCGGTGGCGGAGTCGACCTTGAAGCCGCGGACTTCGATCCCGCGGCGTCTGGACGGGTGAGTAGTTCGAACTAGGGTACTTCGAGTTCAGCTATGCTATTCGCGTAGCTGAACTTGCGTACCTTAGTTCGACCGCCCCCCCCCTTAGTGTAGACCAGGCCTTAAGAACAGTCTTCTATAGGGGGGAAAAAACAGTTGAGAAATCTTACAGAATTTACCATCTACAGAGTTCACCTGCAAAAGGACAGTGTGATTTCAATTAGAAATTGAAAGAGGAGGCACGGCTTTATTATTGTGTATGCCGAAATGGATACTTAAAATCTGTTCTTCAATTTGAGGCCACAGAGAAAATATTCCAGGCTAGTTAAATAACTTTCTGTGAGCAAGAGCCCTCAGTGGTTCCATTATGGAGCTGAAAAGCAATCTGATGGGTAACAATCTCTCCATGGATTGAGGGGAAACAAGGAAATGAAGAAATAAATGCTCTTATTAAAGAACAGTCTTGTATAG
>ML129576.1:208808-254712 GCA_003846335.1 Cuora mccordi | reverse complement strand
GGGGGGTACCAGGACAGGCAGCGCCTACCAGAGTGCCAAAATACAAGTTTGTCCAGGACGCCATTTTCCCTATGGCTGATCCTGGCAGGGCTGGCCTTAAGGGTGGGCAACATGGGGGGAAGAGCGTGTTGCTAGAGGTGCCTTGGCAGCCACCATGAAGTTTACAGTGGTTGTGGTGATGAGGGAGGGAGTTGCCATTTTTCGCCCCTCCCCCTGCACTAGCATCAGTTCTTAGGGGCCTATGCAGAGAAGCTGTGGCTCCTGGTGACGTAATAGGGAGCTGGGTGCGCTCAACAACTCTGAAAATCAGGCCCACGCTCTGCGAAGGTGGAGGTGCAAAATCAATGGAAGTATAACACAAAATGGGATCCCCAGGGACTAAGAGACATTGGTCAGCTGAGAGAGGAGGGAGGGAGAACATTACGGGCAAAAATAATATGTTTTCCATTACAGAGGTTTTATCTAATTTTTTTCATTTTATTTATATATAATGTTATTCATTTCATTTTAATTTGTTTGTGTGAAACCACAATGTACTCCCATTTTTTCCTCTATTTTTTCTGAAAAGAACATCAATATCTATGCATTCACCACAGGGACTAAACTCTCTGTTATATAAGCAAAAATAGCTCCTATGACAATCCGTTTATAAATGCCCATCTCCCAGCCATTAAGTACCACAGGAAGCTTATCGACAATGGCTTGTAAAATGAGACTCTCGAAGGAACTATTATGATACCAGCAACATACAAGCAACTTGCATTCTGTCTGGTTAACACTGAACTAAAGCCAACATTAAGACATTTTTCTGAGGTAAGAGACAGGACAAAGTGCATTAATAGTATGACATGGTATGCGAGGGTTAGATAGATAGATGTAGAGATGTATAGCTAGAATCATTTTTAAGTTTCTTTTCATTACGAAGATATTATCTATCTATCTATCTATCTATCTATCTATCTATCTATCTAAGTTGTTATAGTGCATTCATCATTATATTATCTCATAGGATGAGAGGAGTAAAAGAGAGACAGTGGCTAAACTCTCCATTAAATAAGCAAAAATGGCTCCTGTGAAAATCAGTGGGGAAACACACCATTAGTTGGAACAGAATTGTCAGAAAAGGGGGTTGGGGGCTGCTTTTTAGAAAAGAATGAGTCAGTTAAATGCAGGGTTGGGGAGGAGAGGGGAGGGGAGTGGAGGCAGGAGGCCGGTGAGCTGTAGAACAACTTCTGATTGGTGCCGCAGGGTTTGCTCCCAAGGCTCACAGTATAGTTATAGCAGCAAAGAATCCTGTGGCACCTTATAGACTAACAGACGTTTTGCAGCATGAGCTTTCGTGGGTGAATACCCACTTCTTCGGATGCAAACAGTGGAAATTTCCAGGTATAGTTATAATTTCCGTAATGACAGCCACTGGGTAATCTTGCTGCTTGGCTCTTGCTTCTGTTTTCTATACTTTACCACTCTCATTAGCCATGTGTTCTGCTCACTAACGAAAAAAGGATCTCGATCTCTCTCTCTCTCTCTCTCTCTCGCTGCTGTTTTCTATGTTTTACCTCTTTCACACAGCCATGTGTCACTGAACAGAGACTCTCCAGCTAATTTTTTAAATCTCATTTTTTCTGCCATGTGCTTTCTCTTAACGTAGCATTCTTTTTTTACCTTTATATTTTTCTCTTTTATTGCAAAATCTCTTATTTTTCTTAAAAGCCTTTTTAATTTTAACAAAAAAGGATTTTTCTTTTAATATTTCAAAATAACGCTTTTAAATGCTCCTCTTTTATTTAATATCCCTTTTTTCTCTTTTAAACATTTTCTTTAAAACCATCCCTCCTTACTAAACCTAAGATAAAAATTTTCCTTTTTTTAACTCCTTTTCTTTAAGTTCTCTCACAAAACCCAGCCAAATGTGTCAAAACACAAGCACACAGCATTCCCCCGTCCAAAAATTATTTTTTTTCAAAATGGCTAACAGCACCAAACCTGTACATGACCAAAAATGGAAACTGAGGATGGGACATACACCCTGAATGGGGTGTGGAAACCTGTCAAGGAATACATGGTGATCAGTGCTTAAGAGAGGGTAACATCTAGTATGCCTTGAGGGGAGACACAATGCACTGGAATCCTGACTGACTTCATTCAGGGCAGTTTCATAGCACTGATTGTGACTTTGACCGCTGCTGTCAGTGTTCATATGTGCACCCAGTGGACGGTTGACTGCTAAGGGCACCAGAAGCATCCTGCAGTAAGTGACAGGGAGCAGTAAGGCAACGAGGAATTAGAGAGAACAGAGGAAAACAGTGTGTAACTGTCTCCTTTAGAAGGACATTGTAGACTTGAGCAGAGGGATAGGGTTATGCATTGGAAAGTTCACCAAAGTGCAGCTGACTGCACAGCTGGAGAATGATGATCACTCCAAGGAGCAGGTTCCTGACCCCAAATAGGGCTGCAAGAGGGTCTGGGCCAGTTGGAGAGACAGCTGTGTGTTGCTAAGACCCACATCCCCAGCCATCAGGGGATCTTCATGGGGTTCCCCATTGGTGGATCTGAGACAGATGGAATTGGAGCTGAGACTGAAAGATCTGGAGGACCATGAGAAGGAACAAGAGGACTGTGAGAAACAGCAAAAGCACGAGGAAGAGCAGTGGTAGCATGGACAGGAGATGATCGAGAGGAGAGGTAGAGAGACTTTCCCAGTGGTGAGAAATTTATTTTTTTATTCAAAGAGCTAATGTTCCACAGCAGTGTGCACATTTAAAATAGGTATAATTTTATCTACTCAAAAATGATTTTCCCAATTACTAACACACTATATCATGAAAAAATTAACACAATAGAAATGTTATGCTAGCCTTCTTCATACACTCAAAGGTAAAATGAACAGAAGAGGAGGCATGGAAGTATTGAATGTGCATACTATACAGTGATTCTGAAAATCACTCCTTCAATTTTAGACTACAGAGAAAATATATACAAATATTCTAGGATGATGAATCAACTAGGTGGGCGAGAAAGTTATTAGTTCTGTTAGGGGTTAAAATGAAATCTGCAGAGTAATTTGCTCTCCTTGGATTGAGCAAAGGCAATGAAAAGAAGAAATATCTGTTTTCATTTAAAAACATTCTTCTGAAGGATAGTAGAAGTTTAGAAGTTGCAGTGGGGGAGGTCGAGGTCGGATATTAGGAAAAACTGTTTCACTAGGAGGGTGGTGAAGCACTGGAATGGGTTACCTTAGAGGTTTTTAAGGCCTGGTTTGACAAAATCCTGGCTGGGATATTTAGTTGGGGTTGGTCCTGCTTTGAGCAGAGGGCTGGACTTGATGACCTCCTGAGGTCTCTTCCAGTCCTTATCTTCTATGATTCTATGAAATTAGGCCTTTGGACAATTTGGCCATATTATAAAGCTAACTTACTTGTGCTATCTTAAATAAATAATGGTCTGAGCTTGTGTCTATATTTGAATGCTGATGTTTTCAAAACTAACTGAGTTTGGATAATAATGTCTATAAGAATTAGAAACTACAAGATGACCATTGGTACCCAGGGTGAAACGACTGAGACTTCCTTAAGGTAACTGCATGTTACTCTGGTGATAATGTGATGTAAATGTTATTAAGTTAAAAAACGAGCTATGCATGTGTGTGGCATGTGGCATATCATGTGAAGCACCCCACCCCACCCCCGATAATATCAGGGTGCTCCTAGAGATGGACCTGCATATTAACAAACGTCAGTGTCATATAATTTAGCCAATGGGAGATGCTAAGCCCTGCCCTCTCATTCTGTGCTGGAGGGAGGTGCCTATCTCTCCTTGTGATTCTCAGCCATGAGATGTCTCCTGCAGGGAGGCGCCTAAGCTGTATCTTACAAGAAAAGCAGTTGTGTGTACCTAACTTCACACAAAATGGCTGGGGAGAAGGATAACATCCCTTGTAACCTTTAGCCCAGTGACTACAGCACTCACTCAGGATGTGAGAGACCCAGTCTGGGGAAGACGCTTAAGGAAATCGAGCCTCAGGTGATTTTCAGTGGGATTCTGCTGGTTCCTAGAGAAGGGCAACAAAGGTGTGACAAGATTATGGTGATCAACAGATGGCTCAGGCACTGGTGCTATAAGGAGGGCTTTGGGATGTATGGCCACTGGGAAGCATTCCCGGATAGAAGACTGTTCTCTCGGGATGAACTTCACCTGAGTAAGGAGGGAAATAGACTTCTCGGATGGAGGCTGGCACAACTGATTAAGAGAGCTTTAAACTAGGAATTTGGGGGAGATGGTTGGGAGATGTCCAGGTAATCTCCATGCTGGAATTTAACATTGAGAGGGAAGAAAACAAAGAAAGAGAGGATACAGCCGTGGGCAGAAGAATGGACATAAGGAGGAAGGGTAGTGTAGATACCAGTCTAATAGGTGATGCTGGTGGTAGAATGTCTGTGCCTAACCAGGTAAAGAATGTCAGTGAAGCCAAACGGCAAAAATTAAAATGTCTGTACACTAATGCAAGGATCCTAGGTAACAAAATGGAGGAACTAGAGCTACTGGTGCAGGAAGTGAAACCGGATATTATAGGGATAACAGAAACATGGTGGAATAGTAGTCATGACTGGAGTACAGGTATTGAAGGCTATGTGCAGTTTAGGAAAGACAGAAATAAATGCAAAGGTGGTGGAGTAGCATTGTATATCAATGATGAGGTTAACTGTAAAGAAATAAGAATGATGGAATGGATAAAACAGAGTCTGTTTGGGCAAAAATCACACTGGGAAAGAAAGCTACTAGAGCCTCCCCTAAGATAGTGCTTGGGGTGTGCTACAGACAGCCGGGATCAGATTTGGATATGGATAGAGACCTCTTTAATGTTTTTAATGAAGTAAACACTAATGGGAATTGTGTGATCATGGGAGACTTTAACTTCCCAGATATAGACTGGAGAACAAGTGCTAGTAACAATAATAGGGCTCAGATTTTTCTGGATGTGATAGCTGATGGATTTCTTCACCAAGTAGTTGAAGAACCAACAAGAGGGGATGCCATTTTAGATTTGTTTTTGGTGAGTAGTGAGGACCTCATAGAAGAAATGGTTGTAGGGGACAACCTTGGTTCGAGTGATCATGAGCTTATTCAGTTCAAACTAGAGGAAGGATAAACAAAAATAGATCTGGGACTAGGGTGTTTGATTTCAAAAGGGCTAACTTTAAAGAATTGAGGAAATTAGTTAGGGAAGTGGATTGGACTGAAGAACTTGTGGATCTAAAGGCGGAGGAGGCCTGGAATTACTTCAGGTCAAAGCTGCATCCCAAGAAAGGGGATTAGCAAGGAAAGCTACCTTATTGAGGTCAGAAATGTAGGGATGAAGTGAGAAAGGCTAAAAGCCATGTAGAGTTGGACCTTGCAAAGGTAGTAAAAGGTTCTATAGCCATATAAATAAGAAGAAAACAAAGAAAGAAGAAGTGGGGCCGCTAAACACTGAGGATGGAACGGAGGTTAAGGATAACCTAGGCATGGCCCAATATCTAAATAAATATTTTGCCTCAGTCTTTAACAAGGCTAATGAGGAGCTTAGGGATAATGGAAGTATGACAAATGGGAATGAGGATATGGAGGTAGATATTACCATATCCGAGGTACAAGCCAAACTCAAACAGCTTTTAATGGAACAAAATCGGAGGGCCCAGATAATCTTCATACAAGAATATTAAAGGAACTGGCACATGAAATTGCAAGCCCGTTAGCAATAATTTTTAATGAATCGGTAAACTCAGGAGTTGTACCGTACGACTGGAGAATTGCTAACATAGTTCCTATTTTTAAGAAAGGGGAAAAAAGTGATCCGAGTAACTATAGGCCTGTTAGTTTGACATCTGTAGTATGTAAGATCTTGGAAAAAATTTTGAAGGAGAAAGTAATTAAGTACATTGAGGTCAATGGTAATTGGGACAAATTACAACATGGTTTCACAAAAGGTAGATTGTGCCAAACCAACCTGATCTCCTTCTTTGAGAAGGTAACAGATTATTTAGACAAAGGAAATGCAGTGGATCTAATTTACCTCAATTTCAGTAAGGCATTTGACATGGTACCACATGGGGAATTATTAGTTAAATTGGAAAAGATGGTGATCAATATGAAAATTGAAAGGTGGATAAGGAACTGGGGAGACTAGAATGGGTCGTACGAAGGGTGAACTGTCAGGCTGGAAGGAGGCTACTAGTGGAGTTCCTCAGGGATCAGTTTTGGGACCAATCTTATTTAACCTTTTTATTACTGACCTTGGCACAAAAAGTGGGAATGTGCTAATAAAGTTTGCAGATGACACAAAGCTGGGAGGTATTGCTAACACAGAGAAGGACTAGGATATCATATAGGAAGATCTGGATGACCTTGTAAACTGGAGTAATAGTAATAGGATGAAATATAATAGTGAAAAGTGCAAGGTCATGCATTTGAATTTTAGTTATAAATTGGGGACACATCAGTTGGAAGTAACAGAGGAGGAGAAGGACCTCGGAGTATTGGTTGATCACAGGATGACTATGAGCTGCCAACGTGATATGGCCGTTAAAAAAGCTAATACGGTTTTAGGATGCATCAGGCGAGGTATTTCCAGCAAAGATAAGGAGGTGTTAGTACCGTTATATAAGGCACTGGTGAGACCTCATCTGGAATACTGTGTGCAGTTCTGGTCTCCCATGTTTAAGAAGGACGAATTCAAACGGGAACAGGTTCAGAGACGGGCTACTAGGATGATCCGAGGAATGGAAAACCTGTCTTATGAAAGGAGACTCAAAGAGCTTGGCTTGTTTAGCCTAACCAAAAGAAAGTTGAGAGGGGATATGATTGCTCTTTATAAATATATCAGAGGGATTAATATTAGGGAGGGAGAGGAATTATTTAAGCTTAGTACCAATGTGGACACAAGAACAAATGGGTATAAACTGGACACTAGGAAGTTTAGACTTGAAATTAGATGAAGGTTTCTAACCATTAGAGGAGTGAAGTTCTGGAACAGACTTCCAAGGGAGTAGTGGGAGCAAAAGACATATCTGGCTTTAAGACTAAGCTTGATAAGTTTATGGAAGGGATGCTATGATGGGATAGCCTAATTTTGGCAATTAATTTTGGCAATTGATCTTTGATTATCAGCAGGTAAGTATGCCCAGTGGTCTGTGATGGGATGTTAGATGGGATGGGATCTGAGTTACTGCAGAGAATTCTTTCCTGGGTGCTGGTGGATGAGTCTTGCCCACATGATCAGGGTTTAACTGATCGCCATATTTGGGGTTGGGAAGGAATTTTCCTCCAGGGCAGATTGGCAGAGGCCCTGGAGGTTTTTCACCTTCCTCTGCAGCGTGGAGCATGGGTCACTTTCTGGAGGATTCTTTGCAGCTTTAGGTCTTCAAACCACAATTTGAAGACTTCAATAACTCAGACATAGGTTAGGGGTTTGTTATAGAAGTGGATGGGTAAGATTCTGTGGCCTGCATTGTGCAGGAGGTCAGACTAGATTATCATAATGGTCTCTTCTGACCTTAAAGTCTATGAGTCTATGAGATGGAGCAAGGATTTGAATTTGGGTTTCCCACCTCTCACCTGGGTGCCCTAATCACTTGGTTGAAGGTTACAAGAGAGATCTGGAGCTCTGACTAAAAAGCACTTAATGAAGCTAGGTGTGGGGGTGGAGAAGTGGAGTACTAAAAGGTACTGTTTCCATCATACACTCCTATTCCAATCTTGCTCAGAAATTTTCCCACTGTGCAGAATAAAGCAGCCTGAAGGATGCTCTAAATTGTTCTGGTTACCAACAGATCCCATGGCTATTGCAGAAGGTAGGTAGCATAGAGCCAAAAGGAGAATGATATAGGACCATGTATAGTAGTTGTGCACCATACAAAGGATTCCCAGTGGAAGAGCAATACCCTAGTGTTTAGATCTAATTTATTTTTTGGGAAGGGAGAAGTAGTTTGTGTAGTTAAAGTTGCATGAAGAAGCTCCAGTATGACCGAGAATATGAAACAAAACATTTTTTTAAATTCATAGAGTTACAGATATAATTTTTATCTTCTCAAAATGATTTCCCCAATTACTAACACAAACCATATTATGATAAAATAAACACCATAAATATCTTATGCTAGCCTCCTGCATAGACTTAAATAGAAAATTAATGGAAGAGGAGTCAGAGGATTATTGAATGTCTACTAAACACAATAAATCGACCCCCGCTGGATCAATCACTGCCTTTTCTGATAGTCATGTTATGTCTACACACTAGCTTGGGTGAATGTACATGCAACAGCTCTGCTTGAGTTTTGCCTAAAAATAGCAGTGTCATTGCAGTGGTCACTGGCTATCTGCCTAAGTATGTAACCAGGCATTGGATGGCACTGTCCCAAGGTGGGTAGCCGAAGCCACCACATCTGCCACTGCGTATTCTTAGCACACTGATTCAAGTAAGAAACATAACTGTATACATGAATCCACGTACTGGGTTGTGTGGGGTTTTCTTCCACACACTTCAAGTGATTGGGGATTGAGGAAAGACATTGAAACGGAAAAATACCTGGTGTTGTTTAAGAACATTTCTATGAAGGGTGATAGCATCTGAGAAATCAAAGAAAACGTACCTTTCTCCTTCTTGAGTTGGTCAGTAATAAAAACAGTGTGATTTCAATGAGAAATTGGTTTACACATATTACCTTACCACACTCAAGGAGATTCCCCATCAAATCTCCCTAGTCATCAACTGCCAGTTTTCTCATTCATCCCCTTTCCTACACACCACACCAGATCCATCACCCAGATCTAGTAACAGCTCAGAATCTTGCATTACAGAACTAAAAAAAGCAAAGGCCCCACAAAACTGGAGACCCAGCCCACACCCCACTGAGTCCTGTTTATAAATGTCCATTTCCATTACCACAGACACCTTATCGACAATGGCTTGAACCCTGAGTCTGTTGAAGAAACTACTGTGATCCTAAGAAAATACAAGTAGTTTGCAGTCAGTCTCATTAACACTAAAATAAATAATCAAAGTATACCTACCATTCTCTTTCTCAAGCTTCTCTGAAAAACAAATATAGAAATTATTTCAAAATAATATATAAAAAAAGTAGCCAAATTTGAAGTAATGTAAAGATTCCGTTCCCTGCTCCACTTCCTTTGTGATACTCTGGGTATGTCTATACAGCAGCTGGGAGATGTGATTCTCAGCTTGGGTGGAGGTACACTCAATAGTTCTGCTTGAAGTTTGTGCCTAAAAATAGCGGTGTTGTCACAGAGGTCAGTGGCAGGGGCTTGGGCTATTTGCCCAAGCCCACACCAAGGGGGTCGGGTGGTGTTCTTGGCTGATTGGCCTGAGTTGCCACCTCTGCCACCATATTCATGCTGCTCCTTTTAGCATGCTACCTTGAGTAAGAGAAATAACTGCATATATGAACCCCTTCCTTTGCTTGTATGGGCCCTCTGAATAAAGGCCAATTTTCTGACAGACAGAGAAATTAGTGGCTCTTTGTTTCAGACAGAGCCTGCTTTTGTCTGAGTGAAATTGTTCACAAACCAATCCTAATTTCCTCATTTTCTCCTGGAGATCACAAATATTAGAATCAAGTCAGCCGTGTTACAGACAAATAACACTTTTCTGTGGAGTGTGAATACTTTTCAAAGTTCAAGCAGTTCAAAGTCAGATGTCCGTAGATCAATATAACTTGCTCTGAAGCTATGAAATCCAACAGTAAGGCAAGTGTTTGAGGTATGAGACAGGACAAAGCACACTAAATATATAGCTATGGATATAGATAATTATCTTCATAATGAAAAAATAGAATCTGTTTCTAAGGCTATCTAGATTTTTAAACTGCATTCATCACTATATTATCTCATAGGTTGAGAAATGAGAGGATTAAAACACTGGTGGGGGTGTGGGAACGTGGCACATAGCACAATTAAAGAGGAAAAATGCAGAAAATATTAAAATGTCAGAAAAAGTTTTAAAATGTTTTGTATAAAAAATAACAAAAACATTAAAATTATGTAAAAAGGAAAGGTCTATTCAGAGTCTAAGCTGAGTTCCCTTTTGCCGTTGCTCATCTTGACATTAAATTTTGAATAGCGGTCACTGGTATGCAGAGCATGCTTTTGAGATCCCCTTGTGTCCAGAGAACCTGTATCTCCTTTTCACTTAATTTGGAGCTGTGAGTACTCAAAAACTCTGAAAATCAGGACCACTTTCTCTGAAGTTGGAGATGCAAAATCAATGGCAAGTACAACAAAAATGTGATTTCTAGGCATGTTTTTCTTCATTGTGGAAGTTTTTCTTAGTTTTTTCTTGTATTTATTTATATTGTGATTTATTTCATTTTATTTTTTTCTTTGAAACTCATAGACAATTCCATAAATACTTAAATTTCTGTTCTGAAAAAGAACATCAATATTTAAGCATTCACTAAACAGTTAAACTTTCCTTTGGATAAGCACAAATAGCTCCTATGAATATAAGGGGTTATGCACACAGGGATGGTCAGAACAGTCTTCTCCTTTTCTTCAAAAATAGACAAAGGATTTAACTGCTGTCAGCTAAAGATCCTTCAACATACACACAGAAGCCATCTCTAACCAGGGCCAGTTTTTATGGCACTCACCCAGCATTTGGGATACCCAGTTTTTACCCTCTGCCTGAGGTGGATCACAGATTGGAATTTGGATTTCCTTCCTCTCACAAGAATGCCCTAGTCACTGGTCTGAAGGTGATTAGAAAGATCTGGCATAGAACCTAAAGAATGTTCAGGGTAGGAGTGGGGAGGAGGAGCAATGAAAGGTTCTGCATTTATTGTTCCCTCCAGTTTTGAGCTGGTTCTTCTGTCAGATGGTCCCACCTTGCCAGATACTGATTGAAGGATGTGCTAAACTGTTCTCAATACCAACAGATCCGATGGGTATTGGAGAAGGCAGGTAGTATGAATGCCAATCCGTGCTCTCTTTTTCCTGACCATTCCCCTTCACTGGGGAAGAAGGAGAGGGAAATGGAGGTGTATATACAGGCTGTACACCACAGAAAGTTGCCCCAGTTCCTTTTGGGGGGGTGAGGGGGAGGGAATTTGTGTAGTAAGGGCAGCCTGAAGATGTTGCAGTGTGGCTGAGAATATAAAACAAAGTATTTGTTTAAATTCATAGAGTTACAGTTCCACAGTGTTGTACACGTAAAATAGATATATTTTTGTCTTCTTAAAATGATGTCCTGAATTAGTAAAACACACCATATTGTGAAAAAATATTATTTCCTGGAAAAAAAAACTGTAAATATCTTAGCTTCCTGCATACACTTAGAAAGAAAGTTAATGGAAGTGGAGGCATGGCAATATTGAATGTTTATACTGTAAGATGATACTCTAAATCAGTCCTTCAATTTTAGACCAGAGAGAAAATAAGTACAAATATTGTAAGGTACCAAACCAACTTGCTGTGACAGAAAGTATTCAAGAGTTCTATTATGGGTTTGAAAAGCAATCTGATGGGTAATGAACTCACCTTGGATTGAAGAAAGACAATGAAATGAAGAAATATCTGTTTTTATTTAAGTAATTTTTTCTGAAGGATAGTAGCAGCTGAGCAATCAGAGAGAACTTACGTTTGTCATTCTTGAGTTGGTCTGCAGAAGAACAGTGTGATTTTAATTAGAAATTCTGAGAACACAGGTTACCTTACCCCACTCAAGGAGATCTCCCTGCAGACCTCCCCAGTCACCACTGCTAGTTTTCTAATTCATTCCCTTCCCTACACACCACACTTGACCCATCACTCAGATCTAGTAACAGCTCAGAATCTTGAATTCCAGAACTAAAGAAAGCAAAGGCCCTATGCTGACACAAAACTGGAGACCCAGCACACACCCCCAATGACTCCTGTTTGTAAATGTCCATCTACCAGCTACCCATTACCACAGACTCCTTATTGACAATGGATCCTTGAATCTGTTGAAGGAACTATTGTGATACCAACAAAATACAAGCAATTTCTGTTCAGTCAGATTAACACTAAACTCAAAAATCACAGTAAACCTACCTTTCTCTTCCACAAGCTTCTCTGAAAAAATTAAAACATTAAAATTATTTCAAAATAATACAAGTCTTTCAATATGCAAAACAGTAGCCAAATTTAAAGTAATGGAGAAATCCCCTGCCCTGCTCCACTTCCTTTGTGATGCTCAGTGTATGTCCACTCAGCAGCTGGGAAGTGTGATTCCCAGCTTGGGTGGATGTACACTCAATAGCTCTGCTTGAGCTTGTGCCTAAAAGCAGCCATGTGGTGGCCACGGTCAGTGGTGGAGATTTGGACTATCTGCCCAAGCACATACCCAAGGGCTTTGGCAGCGCTGTGCTTGGGTGACTGACCCGAGCTGCTGCCTCTGCCAACGTGTCAACTCATCTATTCTTAGGCCTGGTCTACACTACGATTTTAGGTCGAATTTAGCAGTGTTATCACAATTTAAGCCTCGACCCGTCCACACAACAAAGCCCTTTTTTTCGACTTAAAGGGCTCTTTACATCAATTTCTTTACTCCACCTCCGATGAGGGGATTAGTGCTGAATTCGGCCTTGCCGGGTCGATTTTGGGGTAGTGCGGACACAATTTGACGGTATTGGCCTCTGGGAACTATCCCAGAGTGCTCCATTGTGACTGCTCAGGACAGCGCTCTCAACTCAGATGCACTGGCCAGGTAGACAGGAAAAGGCCTGCAAACTTTTGAATCTCATTTCCAGTTCGGCCAGCGTGGCAAGGTGCAGGTGAGTGCAGATCTCATCAGCAGAGGTGACCATGATGGAGTCCCAGGATCACAAAAGAGCTCCAGCATGGACCGAACAGGAGGTATAGGATCTCATCACTATATGGGGAGTCAAATCCGTGCTAGCTGAACTCAGTTCCAGTAAACGAAATGCCAAAACATTTGAAAAAATCTTCAAGGGCATGAAGGACAGAGGCCATAACAGGGATGCACAGCAGTGCCACATGAAAATTAAGCAGCTAAGGCAAGCCTACCAAAAAAGCAGAGAGGCAAATGGCCACTCCGGGTCAGAGGCCCGATCATGCCACTTCTATGATGAGCTGCATGCTATGCTAAGGGGTGCAGCCACCACTACCCCAACCCTGTGCTTTGACTCATCAATGGAGAAGCATGCAACATGGAAGCAGGTTTTGGGGACGAGGAAGATAATGATGAAGAGATTGAAGATAGCGCACAGCAGGGAAGCAGAGAAACCAGTTTCCACAACTGTTTCTCACCCTGGACCTGGAGCCAGTAACCCCCAAACCAACCCAAGGCGTGCACCCGGAGCCTGAAGGCTGAGAAGGGACCTTGGATGAGTGTACCTTTGTAAATATTACACATGGTTTAAAAGCAAGTGTGTTTAATGATTAATTTGCCCTGGCATTCACGGTCAGTACAGCTACTGGAAAAGTCTGTTAGTGTGTCTGGGGATGGAGCGGAAATCCTCCAGGGACATCTCCATAAAGCTCTCCTGGATGTACTCCGAAAGTCTTTGCAAAAGGTTTCTGGGGAGGGCGGCCTTATTCCATCCGCCATGGTAGGACACTTTACTACGCCAGGCCAGTAGCAAGTAGTCTGGAATCATTGCATAACAAAGCATGGCAGCATATGATCCCGGTGTTTGCTGGCATTCAAACAACATCCATTCTTTATCTCTTTGTGTTATCCTCAGGAGAGTCATGGTCACCTGACTGAAATCGGGTGATTTTATTAAGGGGACATTCAGAGGTGCCCATTACTGCTTGGCTGTTTGGCTGTGGCTGAACAGAAATGTTCCCTGCTGTTAGCCACGCGGTAAGGGGAAGGGTGAAGTGATCATCCCAGAGAATTGAGGGTGGGGGGTGGTTGAGGGGTTATTTGGGTTTGTGCAGCACACTAACCTGCAAACCGCAGCACCTCCTTTTAAATTGCCAACCCATTTTAAATGGGCAACCCAATGGGTGCTTGGTATGGGAAATGAGGGTGATGCTGTTTGAAACCATTCCCACATGTTATGAAGGTTAAAGAAGCCAAAAGACTGTGGCTTACCATGGCTGCCTGCAAGCTGAATTCTGTTGCCTGGCACTGTGTAAGTGACCTCTCCCACCACACCGACAGGCCCTCAATATAAGAGGCAAAATGCGACCTTGTAATGAAAGCACAGGTGCTATGTAATGTGAACAGCAAGGTTTAACGTGAAAGAGTGATCCTATTGTTCTCTAAAATGTGTCTTTTTAACTACCAATCTCCCTTTTCCTTCACCAGCTGCAAATGTTTCTTCTTCACAGAGGCTACTGAAGATTAGAAGGCGAAAAAAACACACTCGAGCTGAAATGTTCTCTGAGCTCCTGCTGTCCTCCCACACTGACAGAGCACATCAGAATGCTCGGAGGCAGGCAATGTCAGAGTGCAGGAAAGCACAATATGAATGCGAGGAGAGGTGGTGGGCTGAAGAGGATAGGTGGCATCAGCTTGCTGACAGAAGGCAAGAGTCGATGCTCAGGCTGCTAGAAGATCAAACTCATATGCTCCAGCGTATAGTTGAGCTGCAGGAAAGGCAGCAGGCACACAGACCTCCACTACAGCCCCTGAGTAACCAACAGCCCTCTTTCCCAAGTTCCATAGCCTCCTCACTCAGACGTCCAAGAACGTGGTTGGGGGGCCTCCAGCCACCCAGCCACTCCACCCCAGAGGATTGCCCAAGCAACAGAAGGATGGCCTTCAATATGTTTTTAAGTTTTAAAGTGCAGTGTGGCCTTGTCCTTTCCTCCTCCCCCACCACACCCAGCGCTTCCCTCCTCCCCCACCCCTCCTGGGCTACCTTGGCAGTTATCCCCCTATTTGTGTGCTGAATTAATAAAGAATGCATGAATGTGAAGCAACAATGACTTTATTGCCTCTGCAAGCGGTGATCAAAGGGGGAGGGGAGGGGTTAGCTTACAGGGAAGTTGAGTGAACCAATGGGGGGAGGGTCATCAAGGAGAAACAAACAGAACTTTCACACCGTAGCCTGGCCAGTCATGAAACTGGTTTTCAAAGTTTCTCTGATGCACACCATGCCCTCCTGTACTCTTCTAACCACTCTGGCGGCTGGCTGTGCGTAATCAGCAGCCAGGCAATTTGCCTCAACCTCCCACCCCGCCATTAATGTTCCCCCCTTACTCTCACAGATATTGTGGAGCTCACAGCAAGCAGTAATAATAATGGGAATATTGGTTTCGCTGAGGTCTATCCGAGTCAGTAAACTGCGCCAGCACGCTTTTAAACACCCAAATGCACATTCTACCACCATTCTGCACTTGCTCAGCCTATAGTTGAACAGTTCCTGACTACTGTCGGGGCTGCCTGTGTATGGCATTAAGGGGTAGGCTGGGTCCCCAAGGATAACTATAGGCATTTCAACATCCCCAACGGTTATTTTCTGGTCTGGGAAGAAAGTGCCTTCCTGCAGCTTTTAAAAAAGACCAGAGTTTCTGAAGACGCGAACGTCATGTACCTTTCCCGGCCATCCCACCTTGATGTTGGTGAAACATCCCTTGTGATCCACCAGTGCTTGCAGCAGCATTGAAAAGTACCCCTTTCAGTTTATGTACTCGCTGCCTTGGTGCCAAGATAGGGATATGAGTTCCGTCTATCGCCCCACCACAGTTAGGGAATCCCATTTCAGCAAAGCCATCCATTATGATCTGCACATTTCCCAATGTCACTACCCTTGATATCAGCAGCTCTTTGATTGTGTTGGCTACTTGGATCACAGCAGTTCCCACAGTAGATTTTCCCACTCCAAATTGATGCCCGACTGACCGGTAGCTGTCTGGCGTTGCAAGCTTCTACAGGGCTATCACCACTCATTTCTCAACTGTGAGGGCTGCTCTCATCTTGGTATTCTGGCACTTCAGGGCACGGGAAAGCAAGTCACAAAGTTCCATGAAAGTGCTCTTGAACATGCGAAAATTTCGTAGCCACTTGGAATCATCCCAGACCTGCAACACTATGTGATCCCAGCAGTCTGTGTTTGTTTCCCGGGCCCAGACTCGGCATTCCACGGCATGAACCTGCCCCATTAACACCATGATGTGCACATTGCCGGGGCCTGTACTTTGTGAGAAGTCTATGTCCATGTCTATGTCCTCCTCACTCTCATCACCGTGCTGCCGTTGCCTCCTCGCCTGGTTTTGCTTTGGCAGGTTCTGGTTCTGCATATACTCCAGGATAATGTGCGTGGTGCTTATAGTGCTCATAATTGCTGCGGTGATCTGAGCAGGCTCCATGATCCCAGTGCTATGGCGTCTGGGCTGAAAAAAGGCGCGAAACGATTGTCTGCCGTTGCTCTGACAGAGGGAGGGGCGACTGACGACATGGCTTACAGGGAATTAAAATCAACAAAGGAGTTGGCTTTGCATCAAGGAGAAACACAACTGTCACACTGAATGGCCCCCTCGAGGATTGAACTCCAAACCCTGGGTTTAGCAGGCCATTGATTTCAGGGAGGGAGGGAGCAAGCAAATGAATACAAAACAAATCGGGTCTATTTCTTGTTTTGATCCACTCCATCTATCTTTTACATCTTTAGGCTGGCAGTAGATGATGCAGTTCGACTGCTAGCCATCATCATCTCCTGGCTGCTCGCCAGAAGACGGTGAAGTAGGACTGCTAGCCATCGTCATCTCCTGGGTGCTCGCCAGAAGATGGGAATGACCTGGCTCCCATGTCTGCCCAAGCGTCCCGACCAACCTCACCAAGGTCAGCTAAAAGAGCACTCAGGAGACGACGATTACAGCTATCAGTTGTAATACACGATCTGCTGCCAGAAGGCGATGAGCTGCTGCTGTGTAGCAATGCAGTCCCACGTCTGCCAGCACCCAGGAGACATACGGTGATGGTGAGGTGAGCGGGCTCCATGCTTGCCGTGGTATGGTGTCTGCACAGGTAACCCAGGAAAAAAGGCGCAAAATGATTGTCTGCCATTGCTTTTAGAGAAGGGAGGGGGGCCTGACGACATGTACCCAGAATCAACTGCGACACTGTTTTTGCCTCATCAGGCATTGGGATCTCAACCCAGAATTCCAATGGGTGGCGGAGACTGCGGGAACTGTGGGATAGCTACCCTCAGCTACTCACAGTGCAACGCTCCGGAAGTCAGCGCTAGCCTCGGTACTGTGGACGCAGTCCGCCGACTTAATGCTCTTAAAGCATTTTGTGTGGGGACACACACAATCGACTGTATACAAACTATTTCTAAAAAACCGACTTCTATAAATTCGACCTAATTTCATAATGTAGACATACCCTTAGTGAACTAACATGAACAACAAAAATATCTAGATCCATGAATCCTGGGTTATATGGGGTTTCTAGAAATTTAAAGAGAGACGGCCATTCAATAAAGGCCAAAGAACTATGAGATAAATACATCCATGGTTTCAGCACAGAACCTGAATCTGTGTGAGTGAAACTGTTTGCAAAGCAAGTCCAACTTACTCAATCTGTCCTGAAGATCACCTATGGGACAAGAGCAAATGTTAGAATTGAAGCAGCTATGTTTCAAAATTCAGCCAGAAGTGACTACACCACTTTTCTGAGGCGCATGAATACAGTTACTGAGCAATTAAAAATTAAGTTTGAGAAGTTCAAACCCCAATTTTAGCTTGATTTAACTTGTTCTGTAGCACTGAAATCTAATATTAATGCCTGGTCTACCCTAGAAAATTAGTTCTGCATAACTACTTCACTCAGAAGTGTGAAAAATCCATACCATACCCCAAATTAAGCTTGGTTTCCACTACCAACTATGTTGCTCAGGGGTGTGTATTTCAAAAAATCCATATCCCTTGAGTGACACAGTTATACTGACCTAACCCCTGGTATAAACAGTGCTATGTCAAGGAAATGGGGCTTCTGCCATCGACACAGCTGCTGCCTCTTGGGGAGATGGCATTCCTACACCAAAGGAAGAAGCACTCCCATCAGCATAGGTAGCATCTTCACTAAGTGCTACAGTGGCAGAGCTGTAAGTGCAGAGAAGCCCTCAGATACTGCCTCTCAGAGCGATGGATTACCCCATTGGCATAGGTAGTGTACACACTGAAGTGCTACAATGGGACTTCGGCAGCAGTGCACTTGTGCCACTGTAGCATTTCAAGTGTAGATATACTCTAAGGTATGACACAGGACAAAGTGCACCAATGATTCAACCTGGAATGGGAGGGAGATACAGATATGGTTACATAAAATATTTTAATAATGAAAAGATAGACTTTAAAACAAATTCTATCTAGATTTTTATACTGCATTAATCATTGTACAAGTGGAAGATGTCCCTGGACCCAGACATCCCAGTACATGAGCAAGAGATGCAGGGGCCTGTGCCAGTAGAGGGGGTACCTTCAATGGAACCCTCATCATCCCTATCCACAGAAGAAGTCCCCACTGCCCCTGCCATGCCTACTCTCAATAGGTATGACAGGGTTATAAAGCCAGTAAACAGGATAACTTACGATGCACCTGGATTGATAAGTGAGGAAGTGATACACTTAGCTCACAGGCTTGTGGCAGCCATAGTGGGTTTACTCAGACCCTTTGAGGAGAACTCATGTAGTTGGTATAATCTGGAGCCTGATTTGCAGGATGACAAATTCTCAGATGGGAGAAGGATGTAAGCAGGGTCTCAATGAATGCTTCCCTGACAACTAGCTGGGAGGGGGGAATGGACCCTGGGTGTGTTTATGTAAATACAGTTTGCTCCGGCTTTGCTTAGATTTACTAGCAATTCAGAAGATGGAGCGGTGTTTTGCTCATTGTAATCAACTTGGCTGGTGTTGGGTCACAAATTATGTTAGTACTGAATGCAGGGATATTGAAATATGGTTGCCAATGTTTGCTTCTATCTGTCCCTCTTGAATGATGGCATTAAATTGGTTGTGATATGACTTGGGCAGCTGTTTAATAAAATTGTTCAGTTTTGAATAGTTTACATAATCATATTTCACTGTGAGGGCTTGGTAATTGGTGATTTGAAACTGAAGCATGGTCATGAAGTACACCTTCCTCCCAAAGAGGTCCAGACGCTTCCAGTCCCTATAGTAGGGAATAGACCTCATGTGGTCTTGATGGCTATGGGAATTTACAGCGTCCATCATGATGGATTTGGGTGGAAGGTGGGAGAAAAGGACATGCCAGGACATAATACTTTTTGTCTGCCTGCTTGCAGGTCAGTCTAACTGATTGTGGGGGTCTGCCATACGGTTCTTGTAGGGTTGAGGAGAGCATCATTAATAGGGAGGGCAACTTTTGAGGAGGAAGATGAATGGAGGATGTCAAGGAGATTGTGATGTGTGTCCTTCATTTTTTCCAGTGGTATATGGAGAGAGTGGACCATTGTCTTTGCAAGGTCCTGGAAGAGGCAAAAATCATCCACCAGGGAGGGTGCGGGAGACATGACAGCCTCATCTGGGGAGGTGGAGGATATAGTCTTTGGGGTCGCCACTTCCTTGACATTGCCCTCACACTCCTCCAGGATATCTTCTGGAGGTTATGAAGTCCTGAACACCATGGCCAAGAGAGTGTGTCTCAGGGGTTCTTGGGTTGAACTAGAAGCCCAAGAGGTATGCAGCCCAGAGGTCTCAATATGGCCACTTGGGTGGCAGTTACATAGGGCCCGATAGTGGTGTCCATGGATGACCGTACCAGGACGATGGCGGTGGGGCCCATGAGGATATTCCAGGGGCCCTGTTGGTATCTGACACTATAGGGAGGAGTACTGACATACACCCCTCCTCTGGTTCACTATCCAAGTCCGCACTAGAGAGAGGGGGAGTGTGGCATGGCAGTGGGGAAGAATCCCATGCCATATGAAGACTCCGTGTGGAGGTCCCAGTACCGAGCAGAGGAGACTCTGGCACATCAGTAAGACAGAGGTCCCTCATCTGCTGGAATTCCAGTGGTGCTGACTGGCTCGGTGCCACTGGTGGTACCAGGGGATACAGAGATCTTGTCTGCATTAGCTGTTCAGGTGCCAGAATAGGTGTTGGTACCAATGGGGCATCACATACCAGTAGCACCTTCAAGTGATTGCTGCTGTCCTTCCTCAGTGCTGTTGACTTAGTGCTCATGCCTTTTGGGTCTGTAGCCACATCAACCATAATTCTGCCGTAGACTGAAAGGGGATATGATAGCAGTTTTCAGGTATCTAAAAGGGTGTCATCAGGAGGATGGAGAAAACTTGTTCACCTTAGCCTCTAAGGATAGAACAAGAAGCAATGGGCTTAAACTGCAGCAAGGGAAAAACTTCCTAACTGTCAGGGTGGTTAAACACTAGAATATATTGCCTAGGGAGGTTGTGGAATCTCCATCTCTGGAGATATTTAAGAGTAGGTTAGATAAATGTCTATCAGGAATGGTCTAGACAGTATTTGGTCCTGCCATGAGGGCAGGTGACTGGACTCGATGACCTCTCGAGGTCCCTTCCAGTCCTAGAATCTATGAATCTATGAAACCCCCACTCACCAGGCAGTCATTTACAGGTAGGAGGTGAAGATGCTGAGTTTCAAAGGCACAGCTCTGAGACCCTGCTCTGAGCAGTCTGCCCTGAGGAGCATCCCATAACATCTTGTTCAGAGATATGAACATTTCAGAGTTACAAACAACCTCCATTCCCAAGGTGTCCATAATTCTGAGGGTCTACTGTATTATCTCAACCTACTTTTGTAGCCTAGAGCTTAGTTTTAGTAGTGGCTATTGTAGCGTCTTTTTTTTCCTCTTATTTTCTCAAAATAAATACTTATTTTTCTTGCCTCCTTTCCTCTCCCACCGCCCCCAATGGGGTATGCCTGCTTCTCTGGGTTTCAAGAAGTGAATCTAATGCAGCAAGGCTATTCCTGTTGCAGACACACACTCACAGTACATTTGTTGCCTTAGGGAAGGACACATCCCTCCAAAGCTCAGCTCTATATAAAGGCTGCCCAGGAAGGACTGGGGGAAGGTCTCCTGAGCAGGAGACCAGCACCTATGACTGTGCAGTGCTGGGCAGGCTCAGGGAAGCAGAGGGGAGCTCCAGCCTGATACCTGCCAGACTGCCAGCCCTGAGTAGAAGGATGCATCCTAGAGGATGCAATGGAGTCAGAGCGGAAGTGACCCAGGGAAGACTGAAGGCGAGGGGAGAGAAGGAGGGCAGAGACACTGCCGTTAGAGGATCCCTGGGTCAGGACCCAAAGTAGCAGGCACTCCTGGGTCTCCCCCCTTTCTCCTTGTGTTGCACTGGGCCGTGGAGCAGTGGCCAAGTCAGACTGCAACCTGCCCCTTGACGTAGGAGGGGCTAGACTTGGGGGTTGTGGCAGGCCTCTGAGGCCAGTGCAAAGACTCCTGTTTATCTCCCCCTCCCCCGCCCCGGAAGGGGATGAAGAGGGACTTGGGGGCACGACTGGAGGGCAGTGGCCTGAAAAGGATGCCGCCGAGCCGGGAGCAATGCGGGTCCAGATGCCAACAGAAAACAGAAGATGGATGGGACACCACCAGCAGAGGGTGCCCAGCCAAGGACTGAGCTAATTCCCAGAGCGACTAGCCAGAGGTGCTGCGGTGGTGAGTCCCAACCCCAGCACACTACAATTTAAGTGTGAATGAAAGTGATGAAAAATCAGCACAGACCCACTGCTGCCCTCCATAAGAGTCTCTGAAGAACAAAGCAAATATTAAAATATTCACACTTTTTGTTCTGGGAAACTAAGTAAATATAAAGTGAAATCCTGCTCTTCTTACTCCTATTAGAGCTGGTAAAAAGCTTTCAAAGAAAAATTCTTCCATTGACCTTGCACTGTCTACATGGGGGTTAGGTCAGCTCAGCTACATCACTCGGGGGTGTATTTTTTACATCTCTGAGCAACATAGCTGGGACAACTTAACTTCTGAGTGTAAACCTGGATTATATCTGGAAATCTGTGTCAGTGTAATTAGTAGCCATAAACTCTGTGACAGTGGCTCTGGTGATAGTGAACCCTTTGACTTTGAATGACTCTGTGCTGTGCCCAGAATCTTGCAGGGAATGAATTCTAGAAATTCCAAAGTGGAATCACAGAGGCAGAAAAGGTATCAAAGGAATGTTCTCTAAGCCAAGGGGCTTTTTCATATCCAGGAACAGAAGACCCAGCTGGAGAGAGTACTTGGACTCCCTTAGGGATTCAGCTCAAACCCAAGGACTTCCAGGGGTAGTGAAGACCATGATGAGGACTGAATTTCAGGTGTTTATTGTTTTTCAAAGAGCTGTAACTCCACAACTGGCTTTAAGATTAAAATGATTTGTGGTTAAGAAATTCCCTTTCCCTGCATGTGTGCTCCTTCTTTGCTGTCATGTTGTCCCCAGAGAGGTTGAAAAACAAGCTCAGATGCTAAATCCACAAAGGGATTTAGGTGTCTAACACCACTTTTGGCATCTGTGTCCAAGATTTGGAACCTCAAAACCTCTACTCTATGCCTACCAAAGGTGTCCGCTGTGTGACAAGGAGGGCAGGTGCACCCTCCCCCAAGACTTCAGTTTGTCCCCCCCACACCCCTCTTTGCAGGTCTATATGCTCCATTATGTCTTCTATTTTTTGCCCTCCTCAGACTTTCCAGAATATAATATTACCACATATAACATTATGTATGCTGACACAACTTTGCCCTCACATAAAGAATGCTTCTGATATGACTCCCTGTGCCAAAACCTGTAGGTGCCTAAATTTCTGCTGGTGGGCTTGCTCCAAGCAGCCTGAGTTCAGCACCTAGCTCACACCTAAGCCCCAGCGGGATGCTCAAGCTAGATGTTCCCCCACCTATTTTACCTGTGGGGCCTGAAAGGATAAGCATTCTCAGGAGTTCCCCGAGAGCACACCTACCAGGTCGGGCTCTACACACAATGCAGGTATTAAGAACAGGAGTACTTGTGGCACCTTAGAGACTAACATATTTATTTGAGCATAAGCTTTTGTGGGCTACAGCCCACTTCTTCGGATGCATAGAATGGAACATGCAGTAAGAAGATATTTATACATACAGAGAACATGAAAAGGTGGAAGTAGCCATACCAATTGTAAGAGGCTAGTTAATTAAGAGAAGCTATTAACAGCAGGGGAGAAAAAAATTTGAAGTGATAATCAAGATGGCCCATTTCGGACAGCTGGCACGAAGGTGTGAGGATACTTTAACATGGGGAAATAGATTCAATTAGTGTAATGACCTATCCATTCCCAGTCTCTGTTCAAACCTAAGTTAACAGTATCTAGTTTGCATATTAATTCAAGTTCAGGAGCTTCTCGTTGGAGTCTGTTTTTTAAGCTTTTCTGTTGCAAAATTGCCATCTTAATGTCTGTCACTGAGTGATTAGAGAGGCTGAAGTGTTCTACTGGTTTTTTAATGTTATGATTCCTGATGTCAGATTTGTGTCCATTTATTCTTTTGCGAAGAGACTGTCCGGTTTGGCCAATGTACATGACAGAGGGGCATTGCTGGCACATGATGACATATATCACATTGGTAGATGTGCAGGTGAACGAGCCCCTGACGGCGTAACTGATGTGATTAGGTCCTGTGATGGTGTCACTTGAATAGATATGTGAACAGAGTTGGCAGCGGGGTTTGTTGCAAGGGTAGGTTCCTGGGTTAGTGTTTTTGTTGTATGCTGTGTGGTTGCTGGTGAGTATTTGCTTCAGGTTGGGGGGCTGTCTGTAAGCAAGGACAGGTCTGTCTTCCAAGATCTGTGAGAGTGAGGGATCATCTTTCAGGATAGGTTGTAGATCTTTGATGATGCGCTGGAGAGATTATAGTTGGGGGCTGTAGGTGACAGCTAGTGGCGTTCTGTTACTTTCTTTGTTGGGTCTGTCTTGTAGTAGGTGACTTCTCATTACCCTTCTGGCTCTGTCAGTCTGTTTCTTCACTTCACCAGGTGGGTATTGCAGTTTTAAGAACACTCGATAGAGATTCGGTAGGTGTTTGTCTCTGTCTGAGGGATCGGAGCAAATGCAGTTGTATCTTAGCGATTGGCTGTAGACAATGGATCGTGTGATGTGGTCTGGATGGAAGCTGGAGGCATGTAGGTAAGTATAGCGGTCAGTAGGTTTCTGGTATAGGGTGGTGTTTATGTGACCATCGCTTATAAGCACTGAAGTGTCTAGGAAGTGGACCTCTTGTGTGGACCTGGTCCAGGCTGAGGTTGATGGTAGGGTGGAAATCGTTGAAATCTTGGTGGAATTCTTCAAGGGCCTCCTTCCCATCAGTCCAGATGATGAAGATGTCATCAGTGTAGTGCAAGTAGAGTAAGAGTGTAAGGGGACGAGAGCTGAGGAAGCGTTGTTCTAAGTCAGCCATAAAAATGTTGGCATACTGAGGGGCCATGTAGGTATCCATAGTAGTCATGCTGACTTGAAGGTATAAATTGTCCCCAGATCTGAAATAGTTGCGGGTGAGGACAAAGTCACAAAGTTCAGCCACCAGGTTTTCCGTGATGGTATCAGGGATGCTATTCCTGACACAGGTTTCGCCCCCATTCTGGACTTTAGAGTACAAATATGAGGACCTGCATGTTAACCCCTAAACTGAATTACCAGCTTAGATCTGGTTTTGCTGCCACCACTCCCAAGTATTAACTCCCTTCCCTGGGTAGTCTTGATAGACTTCTTCACCAATTTCCTGGTGAACACTGATCCAACCCCTTGGATCTTAACACAAGAAGAATTTAATCATCCCCCCTCCTTTCCCCCACCAATTCCTGGTGAGTCCAGATCCAATCCCCTTGGATCTCACAGACAACAGATTCAAAACAGAGAGGATGTTCCCCTGGGCAAAACTTAGTACACAGAAGAATTCCCAATTTGATTATTCCTCTAATTGCACAAAGACAAAGTCACAAAAAGAAAATAAACATAAACCGATTTATTCTTTTCTAAAACTTACTACTCTGATAACAGGCTGGTTCCTTGATCTTTTCCACTCTGGCTGAAACTGAAAACTGACTCTAAACAAAGGAAATTTCCCTCCTTCTTTTTGAAACATCTTGTTCCCCCATTGGTTCCTCTGGTCAGGTGCCAGCTAGGCTAGGTGAACTTCTTAACCCTTTACAGGTAAAAGAGGCATTAACCCATAACTATCTGTTTATGACAATTCCTGATGGCTTTTAGTCCATCTTTGTGAGGAATGTTCATGTAGAGGACTTCTACACCCATAGTGGCTAGGATGGTGTTTTCTGGAAGATCACCAAAGGATTTTAGTTGGGGGCTGAAGGTGACAACTAGTGGCGTTCTGTTATTTTCTTTGTTGGGCCTGTCTTGTAGTAGGTGACTTCTGGGTACTCTTCTGGCTCTGTCAATCTGTTTTTTCACTTCAGCAGGTGGGTATTGTAGTGTTAAGAATGCTTGATAGAGATCTTGTAAGTGTTTGTCTCTATCTGAGGGATTGGAACAAATGCATTTGTATCTTAGAGCTTGGCTGTAGACAATGGATCATGTGGTGTATCCTAGATGGAAGCTGGAGGCATGTAGGTAAGTATAGTGGTCAGTAGGTTTCCAGTATAGGTATATCTTGTTACTGTATGTTCCATTCTATGCATCCGAAGAAGTGGGCTATAGCCCACGAAAGCTTATGCTGAAATAAATTTGTTAGTCTCTAAGGTGCCACAAGTACTCCTGTTCTTTTTGCTGATACAGACTAACACAGCTGCTACTCTGAAATGCAGGTATAGTTAGCCCACTAACCCAAAATGTGGGAAACCTGGTTTAAAACCCCACTTTGACTGATTTGGAGCAGGGATTGAATGTTTGTCTTCCACCTCCCAGTAAGGGCTCTTACCACTGATCTACAGAGTATTCTGTAGGGACTTCTTCTCTTAACTTGACCCATTGAAGCTGTTATACTTTATAAAAAATAATTGAATATTCACTGCCACATAAAGTGCATGAGAGTGACTCTGCAGTCTGGCAGTTGGGCACTCATGTGGGAAGTGGGAGACAGGTTCCAGTCCCTGCTCCAATGACAATTTAAGTACTTTACACAAAGTGGAACACTTTCAACAGGAGAGATTGAGAGGCCTTTCATAGGAGAATGTCCCATAGCACTATGCTTTGTGAAGGAAGGAGACCTGGGGTCAAATCCATTCTCCATTTCAGGCGGAGGTGGGGTTTGAACCAATATTTCCCCCCTCTTGGGTAAGTGCGCTAACCACTAGGTTATAGAGAATAAAGCATCTACCATCTCTGCAGCTGACCCAGTTAAGGTACCCAACACCCTTTGAGAGTTGAGCTTAGTCCATACAGTGTTTCCTCCAATTTCCTTACTGGCTAGCTTAGGCAGCACAGCATGTTGTCTTCTGTGAATCCCGTGTTTAGGTGCCTGTCTCTCTCTATGTATTGTACAGGGAGCCTGAGCACCTACACTGGGGCTGTGGATTCTATTAGGCAACAGGGTGCTTAAAGTGAGGCATTTCAATACTGAGTCTAAGTCCCCTTTGTGGATCTAGCTCAGAGTCCACAGTCTTGGTTGAATTTTGAGGGTTCATACAAGGCACTTTCAGAGTTGGGAGGTCTCAGGACTGCTTTATCCCAAGGAAAGACCAAGACAAGAAGTTTGATTCTGAGACAGTGCCTTAGGAGACCCAGAACTAGAATCAGTGGTTAGACACCACCTAGAGTTACTTGTCTTCTGACTATGTGGGACTCAGAAAGTGACTCCAGGGCAACAGAATGGTTACCTTACAGAGGTTTACTGGGCTAGGTTGTAACAAAGGGGTCTTTAATCTAGAACCAGTGACTGTAAGTTAAAACCACACAAATTCAAATGAGAAATAAGGCACAGATTTCTTAATATAAAGGTGATTAACCACTGGACCAAATTCTCAAGGGAAGTGGTGGATTCTCCAGCTCTTGATTTCTTCATATCAAGAGTAGATGCCTTTCTCATAGACTTTAAGGTCAGAAGGGACCATCCTGATCATCTGGAAGATGCTTTAGTCAAACACAAGTTGGTGGACTCAATAGAAGGGTAATTTGGGTGCAATTCTATGTTCTTGTGTTACACAGGAGATGAGACTATATGAAGTTGTAATGGTCCCTTTTGGTCTTCACATTTATGAATCTGTTAATCTAAATCCAGGTTCATCAAGGTATTTAGGCACCCAACTCTCATTGAAATCACTGGGATTTATGCAGCTAAATACTTTTGTGAATCTGGGCTTAGTGTTTACATGGTCTGCCTTCCTTTCCATGCAGATTTTCAATCCTGATATGCTTACAATTTGGGGGTGGGGGAGAAGGACGTGACTCTTGGCCATGTGTATGTAGAAGGGTTTCAAAAAAATCTTATTTCAAAACAAGTTAACTTTCTGTTTAAACCTCTTTGCTGGGTGAGTGTAAGTACTCAGCATTCAATGGCAACTTACTGTTTTCATCACAGTTTTGGTCTGAAAAAGAGAAATACATCTTATAAATATTTTTTTTATTTTATTTCATTTTTAATTGTGGAAACATAATAAAGGTTGATTAGCTAAATATATTGCTAAAGTATCCCAAAAGATACTTGGGTCAGATTCTGCTCTCAGTTATGTAAGTTTAAATAAAGAGTAAGTCACTGAAATATTGGGCCTTTTATTTTGTCTAACTGGGTCATGATTTTGATAACTTGAGGCAAAATGACTGAATCTGTTCTTAGTGGTGGTTTTGCATTCAGTGGAATCACTGATTTAATTGTCACAGGCGGAGTGACAATTCTGGAATTTTCTCCTATAAGTAAGAAGTAATAGACATTCTCAAAAAAACCCCAAAAACACTCCTCCAATCCTCTTGCCCAATGTTTTACCCCTTATGTTCTTCCAGAAACCCTACTGGTTTTGGCTTCCAAAACTTCTACCCAATTTTGCTTTCCTAAAGAAGTAGTAGAACAAACCCACTCTTGTTGTATATGTAGGAATCAATAAAAATATACCCTTCTCTGGATCAGCTGTCTCGGCAAAGACAAAAAATATATAGTTTTTAAAAATGCACATTTTTCTTCTCCAAAAAGCAATTGCACTGTCTTGTCACTTACAACTTGGTTTAATAATTGAACCTTCAACCTCATAGTAAAACTGTATGGCAAATTTTGAAATATTAAATTAAAATCTTAATTATTAAAATTGATGAGAGAAATACATATGGTAGAAGAATAAGGGAATTTCCATTATAACGCCATTTAAGTGTGAGTGAAACTGATGAAAAATCAGCACAGACCCACTGCTGGCCTCCCCAAGAATCTTTGAAAAGCAGAGGTGGTGGGGAGGAATAGCTCAGTGGTTTGAGCATTGGTCTGCTAAGCCCTACATTGTGAGCTCAATCCTTAAGGGGACCATTTAAGGATCTGGGGCAAAAAACAAAAATAATTGGAGAGAGATCCTGCTTTGAGCAGGAGGTTGGACTAGATGACCTCCTAGGGTCCTCTCCAACCCCAATATTCTATGAAGCACTGATATATAGAGGCTTTTCTTCTGGAAAATTAAATAAAGGGTAAAAGCCTGCTCTTCTTATTCATATTTGAGCTGCTAAAAAATTTTCACCCACAAATTTTTCCTGATGAAAACTGACATTTTCATTTAAAATATTTATTGATTTGTCAGGAAAATATCATTTTTTATTTTTTAACAGGAAGTTTTGAAACAAAATGAAAAAAATAAAGATTGGAAGTGAATGTTTTGATTGAATATTTTTGTAGGGGAAAGAAATACTTGACCATTTCCAATGAGTACTCATGTGAATAATGTGAGCAAAAATGGGCTCAAAGTACTCAGTGCTGGGATGTGTGGGATACCCACATCTCTCACTAAAATCAGAGGGAGCTGAGGACACAGCATCCTAGGAGACAGAGCCATAAAATATATCTTCCTTGTACAGAGGTTTGTGACTTTGTCAGACATATTGTAACAAAAGACAAAGACTGAACACATTTGTTTTTGGTTCTTGCTAGCCAGGGGCTCTATTGTCCCTTGTAGACTCAGTCCCTGATAAAGGATGGGGAAAGCTGCATTCTTCCCAGAGGGAACACCAGATGTTATTCTACCTCAGGATGCCTCCAGAAACATCTAGGCTTGAAGAGCACTTTTTACCCTTCCCCCTCCTCACCCCACTGTTCCCCCACATACACACACTTCCTGTGCTGGCTCATTAAAAAGTTATTTTCCATGACACTGATGGAGAAGGCAATGTTAACAAATAGGAACAACTGGATATCTGAGAGTCAAGGTGGGTGAGGTAATATCTTGTACTGGACCAGCTTCTACTAGTGAGAGATACCAGCTTTCGAGCTTACTCAGAGCTCTTCTTCAGGTCTGGGAAAGGTACTGAGGGCAAGTCTCCACTACAAATTTACATCGTAGCAGCTGCACTGATGCAGCTGCACAGCTGTAGCACATCTGGTGAAGACTCTCTAAACCGATGTGAGAGAACTCTCACATTGGCTTAATAACTCCACCCTCGTGAGAGGCAGTAGCTATGCTATGTTCGTGGGTGAGCTCAGTCTACATGGAGTGTAAAAGTTGGTATAACTACGTCACTCAGGAATGTGGATTTTTCACACCCCTGAGTGACATAGTTATACTGAAGTAAGTACATAGGTGTAGACCAAGCCTCTCAGTGTGACAGCTAAATACAAGATTGAACAGATAGTTTAGCTTATGTAGTTAGCACATATTCTAAGGGACTATTCAAGATGAAGTGGCCCGTTAACACCTTTGCAGTCATAGGACAAAACAGGGGGTTAGTGGGTTACAGATCGTTGTAATAAGCTGTAAACTCAGTGTCTTTATTAAGACCATGATTTTTAGTATCTAGCAAAGTTCTGAATTTAAGCTATGAGACTCATCTTTTGAAGGTTTTGTGTAGGTTTCCTTTGAGGACCAGAACTGAAAGCTCAGATATAGAGTGACCGTTTTGAAAAAAGTGTTCAGCCACAAGTGATAGGGTGTTTTTGTTTTTTATCATTTTCTGTGGGAGTTCATTTGAGAACATAGTGATTGCCTGGGTGAACCACATAGTTGTTGTTGAGGCATTTAGTACACTGGATGAGGTACTCCACATGTTATGATAGGCATATGAAGGAACCATGAACCTTGAATGGTCACTTGACACATATTTTACATACTTATGCTAAACAATCTGTTTATAGGCGTCACTGGGGTGGAGGTGGAGGAGATCTGCGGGGCTGCCAGCGGGTGCTGAGCACCCACTACTTTTTTTTCTGTGAGTGCTCCAGCCCTGGATCACCCACAGAGTCGGTGCCTATAAATCTGCTCCACTTTGTGTTTAACTTTGACACTCTGAGTACCTCTCCCAAACCTGAAGAAGAGCTCAATGGAGCTAAAAAGTTTGTCTCTTTCACCAGTAGAAGTTGTTCCAATACAATATATTACCTCGTATCTGTAATATTTTGGGACCAACACAGCTACAACACTGCAAAGAATAATATCCGATCACATGTGAAAGAGCTGTGGTATCTCAGTGTAATTTAGTTATAAGCACTCACTTTGAAAGGTCTGCAATATATCCCAAAGTAATTTAGTTATATGCACCCACTTCTTCCTTCACATTCTAACATCTATTCCCCATCCCTCTATAAAAGAATATATGCTGGAGCTGCTTGTGACAGCAGAATTAAGGTTGCATTAAAGATTTCAGTTTCACTGGAATTTTAAACCTTTGTTATTTAAAAATATCATAAAAATGGAGAGGAGTGCTCTTCTGGTAGAGATAAAGAGGAGCATCTGTGAAACAGGGACACTATGATCTTCAGCACATAAAGTTTTATGCACTGAGGGGCTTCTCCCTTTGAAGTGAGTAGGAGGTTTGCAATAGACTTTGTTGTGCTCAGGCTCAAACTAATAGACCTTGATGCAATGAAACTCTTGTCCATCTTTTGCTCTCTCTTTTCCATGGGGAATTATACTGTTCAGGAGCCCCACAGCAGCACCAGTCTGTATTGTGATTCTGAGCTGAAAAGGGATCAGAAGTTGGGATTCGGATACAGCACAGAACCTGGGGTAGCCAGTGTATTCTGTAGACTCTGCCTGTCCCTGCGGGGGTCAGAACCACTACAGAGATAGGCATTCTGCAGAGTATAGTAAGGAGATGTGTTTATTATTCAGTGTATAAAATAAAGATGCATTGGCATCATCATTAAGAAGCAGGCATGCCCCTGAATAAGCAACAACAATAGCACTTTAATTTTAGAGCTCTTCTCAGATTTTCACAGCCAACAGGGGAGGGATAGCTCAGTGGTTTGAGCATTAGCCTGTTAAACCCTGGGTTGTGAGTTCAATCCTTGAGAGGGCCATTTAGGAATCTAGGGCAAAAATTTGTCTGGGGATTGGTCCTGCTTTGAGCAGGAGGTTGGACTAGATAACCTTTCAACCTTGATATTCTATAGACAGACACTTACCATGTTCCTCCAAGAGTGGCACTGTAAAAATCAGCAAATTTTAATCAGATTAAATCATCTAGAGATGATGTTACAAAACATAAATGGATATACAAAATTACATTCTAACCCCCTGGAAGTGACCAAATTATGTAAAGGCAATTAAATACAATAAAAATTAGGGAGATTTTCAAAAGCACAAATAGCAGGTAGGTGCCCAACTCCCATTGGAAGCTGAGTGCCTAACACCTACCTGGTCACTTTAAAAGATCACTCTATGTAATGTTATGTTTAAGTCTGTACACAAACAAAATCAGGTTTTAAAACTGTGCTTCATTCACAAATAGAACTTAGCTCCTTAAGTTTCTGGAGTACTTTGAATTTACCCTGAAGAATATGAACTTTATTACTTCAGCCTGCAGCAATGCTGAGCTAGGCACAGGAATAGAAGGATGTAAACTTGCTCACATTCCCACCTATTTCAGGGCTGCTGGTTCAGTACTTGATTCACATTAGAGCAGGCTCGAGGGCTTCTCTAACTTGCACCCTGTCTATAACAGCCTCTATGCATGGTTGCACTATCTGAGAATAGCCAGATTGTATGAATGCCCCAGCTATGGCCCCAACTGCCTTGGAGCAATGCCTGTGCTGGGGATTTCTGCTGGGGGCTTATAGCCAGTTACACCACATTGAATTTGTCACAGAGGACCCCACACCTTGCCTTGTTTGAGCCTTTGGGCCCAGCCTTGCCCTTGTCTTCCAGTTCCAAGCCAGGGCTCTTATTCTTAGCTCCTGACTCCAGCTGTGATCCGTGGCTTTGGAACCAAGCCTCTGACTCTGATTCTGACCTTGGCTCTGATTCCTGGCGCCTTATGCCCACTCTAACCACTAGGTCTAACACCTGCTCAAACAACTGGGCATGGCCACTGACGTCCCAGTCACTGATAGCGTGGTCCCCATGGCAACAGACTGGTCACCCTCCAGTGGTATACTAGACCATTCTGTAAGAAACGGGTCTTTAATTTAGCAGAGAAAGACAAAACAAGCACCAGTGGCTGGAAGTTAAAGCCAGAAAAATTCAAATTAGAAATAAGGCACCTAATTCTTAACATGAGGGTGATTAACCATTGGACCACAAATTCAAAAAGGAAGTGGCAGATTCATTATCCCCCGATGTCTTCAAATGAAGAGTAAATGTCTCTCTCATAGACTTATGGACTTTAAGGTCACAAGAGACCATCTTGATCATCTGGAAGATCTTCTAGGCAAATATGGGGTGTTGGGTTCAATAAAGATGTAACTGGGTGAAATTCTGTGCTACACAGGAGATGAGACTATATGATCTAATGGACACTTTTGGCCTTAATATTTATGGTTCTGTTAATCTGGACATAGGTTCATCAAGGTATGAAATCAACAAGATTTAGATGCTCAAAGCCTTTGTGAATCTGGGTTTTAATCTTTAAATGGCCTGCCTTTCCATGCCATGGAAAAAAGGAAACCCACTCCTTTTGAATCCTGACATGCTTGCAATTTGAGGGCAGGCATGACTCAAGGCCATGTGTACATATAACATTTTCAAAAGGATTTTATTTCAAAACAAGTGAACCTTCCATTTAAACCTTTTGTGCTGAGTGAGGGTAAGTACTCAGAATTCAAGGGTAACTTACTGATTTCCTCAAGCTTTTGACCTGCAAAAGAGTGATACACTTTTTAAGTATTGCTTTTTTATTTATTTTTTTTAAGTGGAAAAACTAAAGGTTGATTAGCCAAATACATTATAGACTCATACATTTTAAGGCCAGAAGGGAAATCATTATCGTCATCTAGTCTAACCTCCTGCACGTCACAGGCCACAGAACATAACCCACCCACTCCTGTAATAGATCCCTAATCTCTGGCTGAGTTACTGAAGTCCTCAAATCAAGACTTCAAGTTAAACAGAATCCACTATTTACACTAGTTTAAACCTGCAAGTGATATGTGCCCCGTGCCGCTGAGGAAGGCAAAAAACACCCAGGGTCTCTGCCAATCTGACCAAGGGGAAAATTCCTTCCAGACCCTAAATATGGTGATCACTTAGACCCTGTGCATCTGGGTGAGATCCATCAGCCAGACACCTGGGAAAGAACTCTCTGTAGTAACTCAGAACCCTCCCCATCTAGAGTCCTATCATCGGCCATTGGAGATATTTGCTGCAGTCACAGATCACACATTGCATAAATAATCGGAAAAAAATACACGCCAAATACAGAAACTTAGGTCATATTCTGCTTTATGTTACAGAAGTTTAAACACAAAGTTAATCCACTGACTTCCACAGAGTTACCTGCACAATAGCGTTTCTGAAATAATCATTGAAAAATTGGGCCCTTTATTTTATCTAGGAGAGGCATGTTTTTGATGGTTGGAAGCAAAGGGACACAATCTGCTCTCAATTGCAATTATGTTAATCCAGAAAAAGAGACTTGCCGTCAGTGGAATAACTCTGCATCCAAATTTATGTAACTGAGCTCAGAAGCTGGTCCAAGATTTTGGATTTTAAGTGATTTATTTCTAATTATATATATGAGATTGTCAATGGGACTTTTCCTTGAGTGAGGACAGTGAGGTTAGCTTCTTACTGAAGAAATAGATATTACTCCTATTCAATTATTATTGTTGGGATTTTACTGTCACAAAAATTAAAAAGATTCACAGTTGTGGTTTTCACAGCAAGTATACATGTATACCTTGGACATACATACTAGAAAACATGATTATAGAAGTAGCTGGCAGAGACCTTTATATTTTGGTTGCTTAATGCTATTATAAAATATTTTGTGATATTTTGTGAGACACACTCACAACTCAATTGTTTGCATTATCCCTCAATATTCAATATGGGGTAAACTCTTGGACTATGGGTGTATCTTTTCTTTCTCCCATTAATTTCTTTCCAGTTTTGTTGAAATATAAACTGTTAGTAGATATCAAACCTCTACAATTCTTTTAAACTGTTTTGGGAACTACAGATCTAGCATTCCGTACTTATCAAACCAAAAGGTTCTCTGCAAATAGGTAAAACCTTAGGGGGTAACCAAATATTGGAATATATATCATCGGTAATGGACCTTGTGTAATCCTAGCTCTGACCCTGTTGAATGATATTAATTGTGTCCTGATGTCCAAAGAGGGGCTACCGATAATTGACAAGAGATATGTGTTACCACAGATGTGTTCTATAATTGATTGAGATAGTGAGGATTGAGAAAGGATGTTTGTTTTGTGTTCTGTGATTGATGAAACAATAAACCATTGATTGATGTTTAGATCTATAAGAATTAGATCAATAAGAATCACTCATTGTCACAGAAGGTTTCTGTAATAATGGTTCAATGGCTTGGTTTTTACCTTACTCATTACATAAATTGGGATATCTGGGACCGAACTCACAGTTAAATCAGTTTTGGGAAAGGGATTTTTTTGTCCTGAACAGTATATAAGAAAAGAGATTTAGGTAGTTTGTGAGGAGCAAATCAAGCTACCGTCACTTCTACAGTCTTCACATTGGTTGGGTAATATATAAAACCTTCCTTTCTGTGATCTGCTGTCATCAAATTTTAAAAAAATCCACTTGAGCCTGCTATCTGACATCTCATATTATTATTATAAAAAATTCAAACACGTAACAAAAATGTTCAAAAACACCATTCCTATTTCCTCGCATTCTTTCTTTAGGAAAATATTGCCATAACACCAAAAAATTGCTAAACAGAAATATTCTAAGGTCAAAACCATGTGACTGCTGAAGTGGTAGCAGCACACCCTACACTGGGTATCACTGGGAGCTGCCAGCAGCCAGAGCAGTTCTAGCCAGGGCCGGCTCCAGACCCCAGCGCGCCAAGCAGGCGCGTGGGGCGGCCCTTTCCCTGGGGGGCGGCATTTGGCTCCGGCGGACCTTCCGCAGGCATGCCTGCGGGAGGTCCACCGGAGCCCGGGACGAGCGGACCTGCCGCAGGCATGACCGCGGCGGGTCCCCTCTTCCCGCGGCTCCGGTTGAGCTCCCGCAGGCATGCCTGCGGCAGCTCAAGCGGAGCCGTGGGACCACGGCACCTGCCGCGGGACCGGGGAAGGGCGGCGCAGCGCACCACGCTGCTTGGGGCGGCCTATTTTATAGAGCCGCCCCTGGTTCTAGCTAGGGTTACCTTTCCTACCCTACCCCAGCATGTGCCTAGTGGCCCAAATCCCCTCTGGGAGCACCCTATGAGACAAAAACTATCACACCTCCCAGCCTGTGAATGAGTGGAAGTCAGAAGGGCTGGACTCACACTCCACTGACACACCAGACCCACCATATGGCCCCAGTGACCCAACCCATACACTCAACCCTCTGGCATAACAGCCTTCTCCTGATGCCAGCTAATATAGTTAGTCCAGTATCTCAAATGGTTTGTGCTGTAGCGCTGATTCAGGTTTCAAACCTTGCTGATGGGGGGTGAGGAGGAGAGGCAGAGTGAGGGCAGCTGACTTCAGCACTGCTACTGAGCATGCTCAGTCCATGTAAGCATGCTTAGTAGAAGCCAAGCAGCAAATTGAGGACTACATGACCTCCACATGCCCCACCCATGTGTCACCTCTGCATGTAGGAGTTGTTACACTTGCACATTACAGAAGTTGCTGAAATTTATTTTCTTTAAAACAAGCTTAGGAAATTATATACACAAAAACTCTGCATTAAAATAATGTTATTTAAGTGCCAAAATCGAGCAGTTGAAAGTTAGGAAATGTCAGATTTGCTATTTTCTTTGCATACATAGATGCACCAAGTCGAAGGCCAGAAAGGACAACTGTGATCATCTAGTTTGACCTCCTGTATACTGCAAGCCAGAGAACAGCCCCAACATAATTCTTAGAACAGATCTTTTAAAAAAAAATCAATTTTTATTTAAAAGTTGTCAGTGATAGGGAGTCCACCACAACCCTTGGTAAATTATTCCAATGGTTAATTTACAAATTTTATTCTATTTTATTATTGGCTAATTATCCTCACTGGTAAAAACTACACCTTGTTTCCAGTCTGAACTTGTCTAGCTTCAACTTCCAGACATTGGATTGTGTTATAGTTTCTTTCTGCACTGAAGAGCCCAGTCTTAAATATTTGTTCCCCGTATACTTATAGACTGTGATCAAGTTACCCTTTAACCTTTTTGTACAGCTAAATATAATGAGCTCTTTGAGTCTATCACTTTCATTTATTATGATATAGTCCTTAATTATATGATCACATGCTAAATTTTCTACAGGACCCCTGTCTCATTCAGAGCACAGGACAGATGCTCAAGTGGACAGAATGAAGGTTGCACTGGCAACTGTATATCTGGCATTTTCTAACTTTCAGCTGTGTGATTTTGCAACCTAAATAACTTCCTTTTAACATAGCTTTTTATATGTATTTTCCAGTATTCTTTAAATACATGTAATACCTTTGCATTCCCTCTGCAACCAACATTCAAGGGCATTTAGACCGAGGACACCAATTTAATCAAGTTATTTAAGCACAGGCTAAACTTTAGAATAGTCCCATTGACTTCAATATGTATGTATAAATTCTCTCTTGACTTACTCACTGTGCAACTCAATTGACCTCAATATATATAACTTTAGTTATATTGCAGGGGGAGTGAGTCTGGGGAGAACTGTGTAATTAGGTTTACACTTTTATGGCAATATGGCAACAGTTAACACTTGCCAATGTTTTAGCTTAGTCTACAATATTTCTTACCTCTTTCAGGATCATGTGATACCCGGCCACATACTGAAATATAAAACAGATATAAGGTATGAGCAAACAAAAATATTACACATAGCATGACAGTTAACACTTGCTAAAGTTTTAGCTTAGTCTACAATATTTCTTACCTCTTTCAGGATCCTGTGATACCTGGCAACATACTGAAATAGAAAACAGATATAAGATATTTAATCTAGGCATGCAGGTAATTCTCCAGTTACTGCTCCACATATATACCATACAGGATCTTCTTATCCAATTTACCAAACATAAGATAAAGAGAAAGAGAGTAATCTGCCAGTCAATAAAGGTTACCCTTTTCCTTCAGCCTAAAATAACTTCTGCAATCCTAAACAAGAATACACCACATTTCATGACAATGTCATCCCGCTCGTAAAAAGGAATTTTGTTACCCCCAAATTGATGGTTTCAGTGTTCCTTGGAATATCATGCAAGGCACTAAGAACTCAATCTTCCAAGCCACTGAGCACTAATAGCTTGCTCCAGAAAACCAGTGTGTGCCAAGTAGAGCAGGACAATTACCTCCCATGTCTTACATACAACACCTAGGACTGATATTAGTTTTTTTCTCAGCTGCATCACATTGTTGACTTATATTCAATTTAAAATCCACTATACCCCCATAGATCCTTTTCAGCAGCACTACAACCTGGCCAGTTATTCCCCATTTTGTAGATGTGCATTTGATTTTTCCTTTCTAAGTCTAGTACTTTCCACTTGTCTTTATTGAATTTAAATCCTTCTTTGCTCAACATCTTGCCAGTTTTCCCCAAACTGAAACTGACAATGTCTGGCAAGATGTCTCCTCTCCATCTTCTTTAATCTTTATCCCCACCCCCACCCTCGCACCCAACCACTCACTTCAACAAAATAGAATAAAGGCCACATTGTGCCCCACCCTTATGGGGGCATTGAGGGTGCAACAAACCATCTCCCTCTCACAGCGACCATGTAAGGACAACTTCACTATGGGCCAGCCCCCATCCTACGTCACCCCTCACCAGCATATGAGTGTAACTGGTGCAGTGGAGGAGTGCAGGAGGTGTTGCATTCCTCCTGCAGCCAAAACACTGCACTGAGCAACTTAATGTAGGACACTGAGCTGTTGCACTGTTGTTTTATCATCACTCACGTTGTTAAATTAGAAGCATTAAAATATGGCATTTCAGGAATTAGGGTTACTTACTTGCAATTGGAGTACTTTGAAATGAGCCTCTGCATATTCACACTCATGGTATCAGGGCACCTGCATCATGAGCCCCCAGGATGTTCTGGAGAGCAATGTCCATTGGAGCGAGTCACCCCTGTCTTTTCCTCCCATCCTGGAGAGTTCTGATGGTAAAAAAGTGGAAGTAGTCCCAACAACTCTTCAATTCTTTCCCTTAATATGACAATTCCTAAACTAAGACTCCAAAGAAATGGATAAGGTGGGAGGAGAGTGTGAATATACAGAGGCTTGTATTGGAGCACAACAGTTATGAGTAAGTAATTTTATTTCTTCTTCAGGTGGCCAGCTGAGGGTCGAGTTTAGACAGACACCTACCCAGACACTCAAGAAGAATAAACATGACACCCAAGCATTTAACTGAACATTTGCTGGCATTGGGTGCAGTTTTGGGTAGAGGTCTCCAGTCAGGAACTCCCGTCAGACACACATACAGAGGAGCAGAAAAATATATGACAATGATTGTCGTTCAAGATGGTTTCATTGTTCTTGCTGCTTGTAATTTTGATGCAAGCATGACACAGCAAGGAGAGTGCCTCAGGGACACGTCTGAAAATTAGACAGAGCTCTGTCTATGGACCACAGAGCTGAGTACAATGTCTCTCAGGGTGTTAGTACAGTTTCACAACATTTTACCCAATGCCAGCTAGCCCATTGCCCATCCTGGCAAGCCTCATTAGTGAGGCTCTGCCATATGCTACAGCTGACAGTTCCATTTGACCCAGTTACTGGGACTTGGTAAAGCAAAGGATGGATGCCCCTATGTGTTTGTACCACCCTTTATGTGCAGCACTAAATCCAAAGCAGGTCTACATAGCTCTGTGTGTTCTCTGTGGATCCATGGTAATGCAACTTTCATTCCTTGCAGAAGATGGCTCCAGGCACCTCTTTTTTCCGTTGCAAAGGGGCTTTGAAACCAATAAGCAGCCTTTTTGGGGGCCATCTGACACCAGGACTGGGGCCTGCTTCTCCCACAGACACTGTGCAGCTGGAGAAATATTTGGATCCATGAGACATCTCAGAATTGATAGAACTGAGGTGAGGGAAAGAGATGACAGCAACTTCACATCATAAAAGAGCCTTTGATTCAGACATCACTTCTTAGCCTGTCAGATCTTCAGCAGCTGCATTCTTGTAAACCCAGTGCTGGGCACCTGAATTTCTGCTAGACATTTTACAAGAATTGGGTGCCTAAGGATGCATATAACCACCTGTTGGGATTTTCCAAAAATGCATAGGCCCCTAATTCCCAGAGTTAGGTGCATGGGCACTTTGAAAGTCACACTAGGTGATGATCTGCATCCTTAACCTTTGAAAATCTGGCCCTAAATCCTTAGGGGGTGGGCTGGAAACCCTCCTACAATCTGGGGAATAGAACTGAATAAATTGGCTAAGAAGATGATGAGAGTAAGGGAATCTAAGAATGAGTTTATCTCTTTCCTTTCACTTTTCCCTTTCAGGACAAAGGTCTGTGAGATGAAACACCAGATGGAAAAAATATCCACCTGACAAGCAAGACATCAGGTGTGTGCCTCTGAAAATAACCAGACAGGAAGTACTATGTGAAGACACCATCTTATAACTGAGCAATTCCCCATTCCATAGTATTGTGATGACCTGCATGCTGGGTCTGTTTGTTCACACTAGTATGTTAGGCACACAATCAACAGTTCTCCAAAGATCACAGAGTAGAGACTGCAGTACCAGACTCCACTGACCTGGGCAGATTCAGGGGCTTCACTGTTCCAGAGCCAATAGGCAAGGGACTTGCCAGCGTCAAAGATGTTGGATCATCATGCTGGCAGGATCCCAGGCAATTGGATCCCTCCTTGGCATAAGAATATAAGAATGGCCATATTGGGTCAGACCAAAGGTCCATCTAGCTCAGTATCCTGTCTTCCAACAGGGCCAATGCCAAGTGCCCCAGAAGGAATGAACAAAACAGGTAATCATCAAGTGATCCATTCCCTCTCATCCATTCCCAGCTTCTGGCAAACAGAGCCTAGGGACACCATCCCTGCCCATCCTGGCTAATAGCCATTGAAGGACATATCCTCCATGAATTCATGTAGTTCTTTTTTGAACCCTGTTATAGTCTTGAACTTCACAACATCCTCTGGCCAGGAGTTCCACAGATTGACTATGAATTGTATAAAAAATACTTCCTTTTGTTTGTTTTAAACCTGCTACCTATTAATTTAATTTGGTGACTCCTAGTTCCTGTGTTATGAGCAGTAAATAACACTTCCTTATTTACTTTCTCCACACTAGTCATGATTTTATAGACCTCTATCATATCCCTACTTAGTCATCTCTTTTCCAAGCTGAAAAGTCCCAGTCTTATTAATCTATCCTCTTATGGCAGTCATTCCATACCCTAATCATTTTTGTTGCCCTTTTGTGAACCTTTTCCAGTTCTACACAGTATTCAAGATATGGGCATACCATGGATTTATATAGAGGCAATATGACATTTTTCTGTCTTACTATCTATCCCTTAATGATTTCCAATATTCTGTTTGCTTTTTTGAATTCTGCTGCACATTGAGTGGATGTTTTCAGAGAACTATTCACAATGACTCCAAGATCTCTTTCTTGAGTAAAAGCAGCAAAGAATCCTGTGGCACCTTATAGACTAACAGACGTTTTGGAGCATGAGCTTTCGTGGGTGAATACCCACTTCATCGGATGCAGGCCTTTCTTGAGTGTTAACTGCTAATTTAGACCCCATCATTTTATATGTATAGTCCTGCATTGGCAGTCCCTCATGCCTAGCTGCCTCAGCAAGGCTTTGTGGCCCTGGCTCTGAGTTCTGCTGCAGGATCTGTGTTTTGTGGCTCAGATCCAGGCCTGGCTGCTAGATCCAGGTTTTGCAGCCCTGCATCCTTTAGGAGCCAGATCCATAGGCCAAAGCAACTTCAGGCACGTGGCCACGCCTGCTAGGTCAAGCTGGAGCAACCCAAGGACCTTCATGGTCAGTGGATCCTTAAATGGATGCTGGACTTATAGATGACCAGACATAAATCGACTGGACCTGAGGGGTGTGACAGGTAGCCCTCCCACTTCCAGCATGGGCTTTGTCTGTACACTTGGATGGGCATCTCCTTTTCTCTTTTTATTTCTATAGGTAATCAGACCCAGTGACAACTGATCTACTGTAAGTAACATTTGCCTCTGATGGGCAGACAGAAAGAACGATGATGAGAGAAGCATCGAGGATTCTGTGTGTGATCAACCCTAGCTTGCTGCACTTTCCATGGTAGGAAGGTGCTGAAGGGCATTTGCAGCCACACCCCCTTTACACCCTGTGAACACTCTAGAAGGGAGGAGAGAGAGGTGTGAGTGACCCCAGAACATTACGGTAGCTCCCGGCACAGGTGCCTTGATCTTACAAGCGGGAATATGCAGAAGCCACTCAAAGAAGAATGACTGTTAAAGCAATATCTTTGGAATTTAGTTTGCCAAATCCATTTGCTATTATAGGAAGGAGTGAACACAGCAACTGTAACAATTTTAAGTCAAACTGTCCACTTTTTTCCAAATATTCAAAATATATTATAACAATCAATAGTTTTTAAGGTACAAATCCTTACCATAATTTTCCCGTATACAAATGATGATCAGGGTGCTGCTGGTGGTGAAGACCACAATAATAATAAGGAAACCTTCTGAGAAAATTACTCTGTGGATCAAGTCTTCTGCAGAAGAATCATCCAATAATTATTACAAATTCCAGTTATTGTACTATATTATTAGAAATACATTTCCATTTCAGATATACAAAATTGCTCACACAGCTCACATTACTTTTATTTCTGTGATTTTATTTGATGCAAGATAGAAAAACAATATGGATAATCTTTTGTTCTGTTTTGGAGAAAAATGGAAATAATTCATAGTGAACATCTTAGGCTTAGTCCGTGATTTGCACCAAACCAGAAGCTGTAACATCACCTTATAGAGCAGCACAAACATTTAAAAAAAGAAACCATTTCATCTCCCTAAGGTCCCAGGCCTGCAAACATGTATGCGTGTGCTTAACTTCAATTGATTTCAATGGGACTACTCATGGTAATAAAGTTGAACATGTTCACAGGAGTGGGAGTTTCAGAGTGACATTTCATATTTTCAAAGTTGCCTAAAGATGTGTTTCGACTAGCTTAAAAAATGTTCTTAAAATATGCTAGCTAATGTACTAACTAATATGTTTTTCCTCTAAGGGACATAAGCACCTCACTCCTAGACTTAGGTGCCTATGTACCATTTTTAAGTGTCACTGTGATTGACTAAGCTCCCCTTTGGCTGTTGCCGAACTGTGTAGGTACATAAACTCACTCAAAGCCCACATTACTGCAGTAAAGGTCCCTATGGACACACACACTTGGGGTGCCCAGATACCTTCCTCCTACATAAGCCCCAGAGTTATCCATGAACCAGGCATTCCTATCTCTGATGTGCTGTGGGACTTGATGCAGTAGGTGTGCTCAAAGAATGCTTAACTCCACCAGAATGGAGGAGGAGGAAGAGGGCCTGTCCTGTGCTGACTGGCTGTTCATTCCAACCCCTCCTGTCCCCTCCCTCAAACCTCTGCCCCTCACTGCACGCCTGCTCCTCTTCACCCTCCTCGATTCTGCTGATGTCCCTCATTCCCCTCCTTTTAGCACCCCCCTCTCTTTACTTTTACCTAATCCCCTCCTAGAAAGAAAGAAAGAAAGAAAGAAAGAAAGAAAGAAAGAAAGAAAGAAAGAAAGAAAGAAAGAAAGAAAAATAGTGACACTAACATGCCATTTTCTGCCATCCCATTGTTTCACTCTGCTGGTTGTAATAGCCCTTCCCCCATCATATGTCTGTCTGGACTAGTTAGATTGTCGGCTCTTTGGGTCACGGACCATCTGCTACTCTGTTTTTGTGCAGTGCCGCACACAATGAGGCCTCACTCTTGGCTGGCTCTTAGGCATGACCACAATAAACATGATTAATGTTAAATAATAATAATGTCTACTCTGGTCTCCCTGGTGTTTGCTGATGGATTTGCTGGGGTCTTGTGTGATGCATTTTATGAGCTTTTAAACCTTATAACTAAGATATCTTTTTTCCAAAATATTACCTAGTTCCTGAAGTTAAACAGGTGTTAAAAACCAACAACAACCACAACACAATTTTAAACATTCTAAATAAAAAATCCCTTTCCCTCTCAACAACCTGTTTTCTCTCTTAGCTCTTCTGATGTACCTATTCCACTAGTTCCCCATATGCCACTGAGTCTTCCAGCCAAGACAGGACATAGTTTAAATGTAAAATATAAGCAGAAGAAAGGAAAAGAAAGAACAAGTCATTTCAAACCTACTTTCTCCATCACGAAAAAGCTAAAAAGAGAATAAGCCCAGCTTTGTTCCTTTGCAGGTCACATTTAACAACAGTCCTTTTTCCATGATACCAAAACAAAAAGTATCTCATATGCAGCAAGTTCAGATTTAGAACAGATGGAGGGACAGTTTTCAGCAGGCTGACGACAGGAAGAAAAGACACCTTCTCCTTCTGCCAGGGCCCTTCTGTTACCCATCACACAGCTGTGGGCTGAGACATGGACCTTGTGCTACTGCATGGCACAGAATACCTACTCCCAATCAAAGAGAAGGGATTTCTCCTGGGTATGCTCACTCCTGCCTCTGCTTGTCTTGGGGGAGGTCCTGGTATTTGCCATCTCCACCCCAGTCCAGTGCCTGCCATTGTTCCTCCTCCAGCAGGGGATGTCCTCTCTCCCCTACTCAGGCAGAGTGCTCAGGGTGTTACTATATCATGTGGTAACTGCACACTGCATATAATCCATCCTCAGAACAGCTGCAGACCTCCATATGGAAAATGTTCTAGATAAGGAAACAATTGCATGTGCTACCTCCATGAACTGGAGTCATGCAATGCAGTAACATCTCCTTTGCCTCCTCCTCCTCCTTCTTATGTCCTCTCCCTTTCCATCATCCTCCAAATACTAGTCCACCTCCTTCCTGTTCCTTCCAGAGATGATATCTCTTTTCTCCTCTTCCATCCTCAGTAAGCCACCTCTCCCCCACTTGAAACTCCCACCATCAGAATTTTAAAATACCTTATTCTGTGTTCCTGTTTCCATTCCAGAATGTGATTTGCTCATTTTGGAATGGAAAATTCAATTCCAGCTGTGAGGGAAGGGGATAAAAAATAAGACACTAGGCTGCTATGAAAAATAAAGACTTCCAGTTTTGCCAAATATTTCAACTGTCATTTTTCAGTGTGTCGACAGTGTACTAATTTACATGGATTTGTATAGGAAACTTATTAATTATATCTCCTTTCAGAGCCTCCAAGTTCTGATATTTGTGGCACAAACTATGATATATTTCATAGATTATAGTTTCACTTACCAGAAGCACTGCAATCTGCATTTGTAGGATGTGGAACAGAATCTGGAAAACAAATGGCTAAGAAGGTGGGCAAAATGTACATGACGTGCATAGTTTTTCACTACTGTATTACAGTTGATGATGATGATAGATTGTCCTGTCACTTTGATGGGTGAATGATATCACAGTTGATAAATTATAATCTACTGTGATATAAATTTATGCAGAGAATATGGATTTACAATACAAATTTCACATCAATATCTAGCATTCACATGGATTGACACCATAGATGCACAGAATTTAAAGCCTATCCAGAGAAGCATTCTCTCTTTTCCAGGGCTGCTGTCATACCAGTAGTAGCACAGTGTTGTAATACGTTGTGTCTGGCACAGTTCAGGACCACAAAGCAGAAGTGAGGCCTAGTCCTATCTCTATCATGCCACTTTGGCTACAGCTCTACCTTAGAAATTCATGTTCAGTCCATAGGCCCTTACTTCATTTGGGACTTTGCTGTATTCGGTGCTGTGTGTGCCTCAGAAAACAGAAATGGAGGAGGGCACATTCCATGACCAATGAGGTGGAGGAGGTAGTAGCCACAGACAGAGCCACCAAAGGAGAAAGCCCCCCAATTGCAGCCCAAGGAGGAGAAGGCTTGGGAAAGTGATGCCAAGGATTATTTGAGAGCTCCTTTAAATGCAGTGCTTTCAGGTTCCCCAAATAACGATGGACAAAACATGGGCAGGGAGACACAGGGTTGGACAAATCTCTCCTCTTGCACACTGCCCTGAGAAGCCATCTTTCCCCCAAAATGTGAGTCATTGACGTTAAATAGGTATCAAGAATAACAAACAAAAACCAATGCACTTTAAACTATCTGAATAAAAGTCCCTTTCCTTCTCAACTGCTTGACAGTCACAATCTTGGCTCTTTTGATGTCATAATTACACTACTTTATTAGCAGCAAAGAATCCTGTGGCACCTTATAGACTAACAGACGTTTTGCAGCATGAGCTTTCGTGGGTGAATACCCACTTCTTCGGATGCAAGCACTGCTTGCATCCGAAGAAGTGGGTATTCACCCA
>ML129576.1:183913-203808 GCA_003846335.1 Cuora mccordi | reverse complement strand
CACTATTCCTTCACTTGATAGATAAAATATGACCCCTCTCCCCTCCCTTCTCCTTCTTAAGGATTGATAAGTGTTGCAGCTGCATAAAGAAATGTGGGGATCTAAAGGATACCTTTTGGGTAAAGCAGTATTATCTCCCCCTCCCTTCCTTTCCCAGCTACATAAACGAGGTTGGGTTCATGGCTCCTTCCTCCCTCCCCTGGGAACTGCTGATTAAGGGAACTTGTAGCAACAATTACTGCAAAGAAATGTATTTTCAAGGTAAAAATTTCTGTAGAATATGCATAATCCTGTGAACAATAGGGACAGGTATAATAATAATAGGGGTGTTTCTGATACTTAATAAGGGTTTGGGGGGGTTGTAGTAAATATAGGGGTTTACATACAACTTAAATAAAAAGAGTGTGCTGTACCTAATTCAGTGCTTACTTGACAATTGGGTCGAGGGGAGCAAGTATCTCAGTAAAGAAGCCCAAACTCAAATGTGCCTCGGTGTCAACCTGCTCATCCTTCTTCTAACATATGATGTACTAAAAAACAATAGATTTAAATAACTTGGTCTTTGACATGAAATGTATTAAGTACTGTCTTTGTTCTGACCCTCTAGCTTTTGATATTTGTCCCACAAACATTGATATATTCACACATTAAAATTTCACTTACCAGGAGCACTGGAACTTGAATTTGTAGGATTTGGAACAGGATCTGGAAAGTAAATGGATAAGAAGGTGGGCAAAATGTTGATGAAGTGCAGAGATTTTTCACGAATGTAACTGATTATCTCTCTTGTTTATTTTAGGGGATATTATCAAACACACTAGCAGCATTTACACTCCCAATTCCCATTGAAAGTCAATGACATTTGGGTGCTTAACTCCCATTTGTGATTTTGAAATTTCCCTGCAACGTGAATGCTGTTTATGAGACTGGGGATTGTTTTGGTTTGTTACAATCCAAATACATTAATTATGTTGCATTTACACTATATTTACTCCAACATTTCACTTTTTGGGCAAAACGTAGCTGAAGTGCAGAGATTTTTCACCAATGTACTACAGTTGATGGTGATGATTGATTTTACTGTCTCCTTGACAGGTGAGTGATATTAAAGTGGATAATTGATATCACAATAGATTATAAATTTATACAGATAATAAGGGTTTACAATACAAATTTCAAATCAATAGCGAGATTTTACATGGATGGACACCACAGAGGTATAGAATTCAATGTATCTCTTTGCAGGGCTGCTGCCATGCCAGCTGGGTCTGGCCCAGCTCAGGACCTCAGAGCAGAAGTGAGGATCAAGCCTGCCTTTGTCATGCTGCTTTGACTTCAGCTCTGCTTTAGAAACGCATGTTCCACACAAAAGCCTTTACTCCATAAGAAGAACATAAGAAGAACATAAGAAGGGCCATACGTACTGGGTGCCCTGGTGCTCTGGTGCCAAGATAGGGATATGGGTTCCATCTGTCACCCCACCACAGTTAGGGAATCCCATTGCAGCAAAGCCATCCACTATGACCTGCACATTTCCCAGAGTCACTACCTTTCATAGCAGCAGCTTAATGATTGCTTTGGCTACTTGCATCACAGCAGCCCCCACAGTAGATTTGCCCACTCCAAATTGATTCCCGACTGACCGGTAGCTGTCTGGCGTTGAAAGCTTCCAGAGGGCTATTGCCACTCACTTCTCAACTGTGAGGGCTGCTCTCATCTTGGTATTCTGGCGTTTCAGGGCAGGGGAAAGCAAGTCACAAAGTTCCATGAAAGTGCCCTTCCGCATGCAAAAGTTTCACAGCCACTGGGAATCGTCCCAAACCTGCAAAACTATGCGGTCCCACCAGTCTGTGCTTGTTTCCCGGGCCCAAAATCGGCATTCAATAGCTAGAACCTGCCCCATTACCATCAGGAACTCCAAAGCGCAGGGGCCCACGGTTTGAGAGAATTCTGTGTCCATGTCCTCATCACTCTCATCGCCGCACTGCCATAGCCGCCTCCTCCTCGCCTGGTTTTGCAGGTCCTGGTTCAGCATAGACTGCACGAGAATGTGCGAGGTATTTACAATGTCCATGATTGCTGTCTTGAGCTGAGCAGGGTCCATGCTTGGTCATGGGCGCCAACTTATATGGGCTCTTGGAGCTAAAGCCCCAGGAATATTCATAATCAGGGGCTCTGCTCCACCAATATTTGGAAATATTAGATTTTTCCCCCTCCCCGGAGTTTCCCTGCCTGAATGTAAAGAGAGCGCACAGCACGTCTCTCTCACTCTCCTTTGCTGCTGCTGCCGGTAGCCTAAGGGCTGCAGCATTAGCATAAGAGGAATGTGCTAACGGCTGCTGAAGCGCGCAGGGGGGGGCCCCCCCCCCCCTCCCCTCCCCTGTCCTGCCCCTACCTGGAGGAGACACAAACGGGCCAGGAGACAGACAGACATTCACCTTAGCAGCTGTTGGGGCTTCCGTGAGTGTTTGACCCTATGATTTTTTATTATGTTTGAGTGTTTGACCCTATGATTCCCCTCCTGCCCCAGCCCCAGTCCCAGCCCCTACTCCTACCCCCAGTGAGGCACAGCAGGCTGCACAGGGGAGGCAGGAAGCCACATGTGAAGCCAATGCCCCCTCCCCCGGCACCCACCAACCCACCCGCCACAGGAGGGATGGGAGAGGGAGGCTTCCTAGACCTGAGCAGCTGGGGCTTGGGTGAATTTTATGACACCCTGCTCCCCCACCCCATAGCCAGCCACCACCCTGCCTACCCCACTTCTGCCCCATGCTGGGCAAGGGGCAGCCCTATCCCCCATCCACAGTGAAGTTATGGTGAGGGGCAGCAACATGGAAGGCCACCTGTGCCCCCCCCAGTACCCATCATAGGGGAGGGGAGTGAGCTTTCTGGACCTGAGAGGGGCTCTAGGAGCATGTGCAGAGTGTGTGTGCCATGGGGGGCAGGAGGGGACCCTCCCCAGGAGCTTGCTGCTGCCAGTGGTGGTGATGGGGAGTCCTCTCTGGCCCTAGCCCTGGGGCAGCCTGTCTGCACCCCAAGTTCCTCATCCTCAGCCCTGCCTCACCCCAAAGCCTGCACCCCCAGCACCGAGCACGCTCCTGTGAACCCCTCATCCCCAGCCCCACCCCAGAACCCTCACCTGAGGGGAAAAACATGCAACTTAAATTTGGTGGTCAGTTTGGAGTATCATTGTATTTAGCACAATATTTGATTATTTTACACCCTTCAAAGTATGTAACTGGTCGTATACAGGTGTTTTCTCTGAATACTGTCTGTGTGCCTCAGTTTCCCCAATGCATTTCTTAAGGCTCTAGATGATGGGATAAGGGGGTGTGATTGTTGTAAAGCCCTAGAGGGCCAGTGTGATGCCGTCTGCACAGAGAATGGCTGCAACCCTGCCTCCAGGCAACTGATGGCCTGGGCCACTCTCCTGCAAGGTGCCAACTGAAGGTGTTGGAGAACAAAGAGATCAGGTGGCCTCCTAATGCTTGGAAAAGAGACAAAGGCCAGAGGAGGGAGTGTCAGTGCCTGTGCAGACTTCTGGGAAGCGCATGGTGTGGAAGGGGATGCTGGGATGCTTTGGAACAACTCCATACAAAGCCAGTCAGGACTCTGGGGGAGCCTCCTCTCTGAGCATACTGTCTCCAGGGCAAGAAGCTTACACCTTCCTGGGTCTGACCTTGGAGCATTCAGCATGCCCTTCCACACTGTGCACTTTCTGCAGCGAGTCTGCCCAGGCAGGTCCTGGGGCAACCAGAGGTCCCTGCACCCCAACTCCGCAGTCAGATGTGACTCTCAGCCAGACAGTAAAACAGAAGGTTTATTAGATGACAGGGATACAGTCTAAAACAGAGTTTGTAAGTACAGAAAACAGGACCCCTCAGTCAGGTCCATCTTGGGGGGTGGGGAGCCCAGACCCAAGTTCTGGGCCTCTCCCGATTTCCCCAGCCAGCTCCAAACTGACACTCCCTCATCTGGCCTTTGTGTCTCTTCCAGACAAGGAGGCCACCTGATCTCTTTGTCCCCAACACCGTCAGTTGGCACTTTGCAGGGGAAACTGAGGCACCCACACAGTATTCAGAGAAAACATTAAGAACATTCCCACTTTGTCACAACAGGTGCAACAAAATTTAATACCGGATATTAGGTATTAATAGGCAAGTGCTGCTTCTGACTTTCCACTTTTAATTGACCCTTGTAATCTTGTGGTGCTAACGCATTGTAGCTTCATTTTATATCAGTTTACAGGGTGAGAGCGCGGGGGGGGCACCATTTTGGGCCCCACCAAAAATTATACGAACCTGCCGCCTATGTGCTTGGTGTGCTATGGCGTTTGCACAGTTCACCCAGGAAAAAAGTCTCGAAACAGTTGTCTGCTGCTTTCACGGAGGGAGGGGTGAGGCTGTACCCAGAACCACCAGCGACAATGTTTTTTGCCCCATCAGGCACTTGGATCTCAACCCAGAATTCCAAGGGGTGGGGGAGACTGCGGGAACTATGGGATAGCTACGGGATAGCTACCCACAGTGCAACGCTCTGGAAATCGACACTAGCCTCGGTACATGGACACACACCGCCGAATTAATGTGCTTAGCGTGGCCGCGTGCACTCGACTTTATACACTCTGTTTTACAAAACCAATTTCTGTAAAATCAGAATAATCCTGTAGTGTAGACGTACTCTGTGTCAGACCAAAGGTCCATCAAGCCTAGTATCCTGTCCTCTGACAGTGGCCAATGGTAGGTGCTCCAAAGGGAATGAACAGACAGGTAATCATGAAGTGATCCATGCCCTGACCCAATCCCAGCTTCTGGCAAACAGAGGCTAGGGACACCATTTCTGCCCATCCTGGCTAATAGCCATTGATGGGCCTATCTTCCATGAATCTATCTAGCTCCCTTCTGATCCCCGTTATAGTATTGACCTTCACACCCTCTGACAAGGAGTTTCAGAGGTTGACAGTGCATTGTGTGAAAAAATACTTTATTGTGTTTGTTTTAAACCTACTATTAATTTCATTTGGTGGCTTCTTGTTCTTGTATTATGAGAAGGAGTAAATAATACTTCTTTATTTACTTTCTCTATACCACTCATAATTTTATAGACCTCTATCATATCCCCCCTTATTCGCCTCTTTTCCAAGCTGAAAAGTCCCAGCCTTATTAATCTCTCCTCATATGGAAGCTGTTCTATACCCCTAATCATTTTTGCTGCCCTTTCTGAACCTTTTTCCAATTCCAATACATCTTTTTTGAGATGGAGTGATCACATCTGCACACAGTACTCAAGGTGTGGGCATACCATGGATTTATATAGAGGCAATATCATATTTTCTGTCTTATTATCTATCCCTTTCTTGATGATTCCCAATATTCTGTTCACTTTTTTGACTGCCACTGCATATTGAATGGATGATTTCAGAGAACTATTCACAATGACTCCAAGATTTCTTTCTTGAGTGGTAACTAATTTAGACCCCATCCTTGTGTATGTATAGTTAGGATTATGTTTTTCAATGTGCATTACTTTGTATTTATCAGCATTAAATTTCATCTGCCATTTTGTTGCCCAGTCACCCAGTTTTGTGAGATCCTTTTGTAGCTCTTCTCAGTCTGCCTGAGACTTAACTATCTTGTTTACTATTGTCTGCTACCTCACTGTTTACCCCTTTTTCCAGATTGTTTATGAATATGTTAAATAGGACGGGGCCCAGTACAGATCCCTGGGGGACACCACTATTTACCTCTCTCCATTCTGAAAACTGACCATTTATTCCTACCCTTTGTTTCCTATCTTTTAACCAGTTACTAATCCATGAGAGAACCTTCCCTCTTATCCCATGACTGCTTATTTTGCTTAAGAGCCTTTGGTGAGGGACCTTGTCAAAGGCTTTCTGAACATCTAAATACACTGTATCCACTGGATCTCCTTTGTCCGCATGCTTGTTGACCCCCGTCAGAGAATTCTAGTAGATTGGTGAGGCATTATTTCTCTTTGCAAAAACCATGTTGACTATTTCCCAACAAATTATGTTCATCTATGTATCTGACAATTTTGTTCTTTATGATAGTTTCAACCAATTTGCCTGATACTGAAGTGAAGCTTACTGGCCTGTAGTTGCCAGGGTTACCTCTGGAGCCCTTTCTAAAAATTGGCGTCACATTAGCTATCCTCTAGTCATTTGGAACAGAAGCTGATTTAAATGATAGGTTACAGGTGACAGTTAGTAGTCTTGAAATTTCACATTTTAGTTACTTCAGAACTCTTGGGTGAATACCATCAGGTCCTGGAGACTTATTACTGTTTAGTTTATCAATTTGTTCCAAAACGTACTCTAATGACACCTCAATTTGGGACAGTTCCTCAGATCTGTCGCCCAAAAAGAATGGCTCAGGTTTGGGAATCTCTCTCACATCCTCAACAGTGAAGACCGATGCAAAGAATTCATTTAGTTTCTCTGAGTGCTCCTGAAGCATCCCTATCGTCCAGTGACCGCACTGATTATTTAGCAGGCTTTCTGCTTCTAATGTATTTTTAAAAAATTAGCTATTACTTTTGGAGTCTTTGGCTAGCTGTTCTTCAAATTCTTTTTTGGTCTTTCTAATTATATTTTACACTTCATTTGTCAGAGTTTATGCTCTTTTCTATTTTCCTCATTAGGACTTTTCCACTTTTTAAAGGATGCTTTTTTGCCTCTCACTGCTTCTTTTACTTTGTTGTTTAACCACACTGGCTCTTTTTTGGTTCGCTATGTTTTTATAAATTGGGGTATACATTTAAGTTGAGCCTCTATTATGGTGTCTTTAAAAAGTTTCCACGCAGTTTGCAGGGATTTTACTTTTAGTACTGTACCTTTTAATTTCAATTTCATTAACCTCCTCATTTTTGTGTAGTTCCCCTTTCTGAAATTAAATGCTACAGTGTTGGGCTGCTGTGGAGTTTTCCCTGCCACGGGGATGTTAAGTTTAATTATATTACGGTCACTATTACCAAGCGGTCCAGCTATATTCCCCTCTTGGACCTGATCCTGTGCTCCACTTAGGACTAAATCAAGAATTGCCTCTCCTCTTGTGGGTTCCAAGTCTAGTTGCTCCAAGAAGCAGTCATTTAAGGTGTCAAGAAATTTTACTTCAGCATCCCTTCCTGAGGTGATATGTACCCAGTCAATATGGGGATAGTCAAAATCCCCCATTATAATTGAGTTTTTTATTTTAATAGCCTCTCTAACCTCCCTGAGCATTTCAGAGTCACAAACACCATCCTGGTCAGGTGGTATGTAATATAGCCCTACTGCTATATTCTTATTTTTCAAGCATGGAATTACTATCTGTAGAGATTCTATAGTACAATTTAGTTCATTTAGGATTTTAACTTCATTTGATTCTATGCTTTCTTTCACATATAGTGCCACTCCCCCACCAGCACGACCTGTGCAGGTGCACTGCTCAGGATGTTGCTGCATCATATCGTAGCTGTATGTTGCATAGGCCTCCACATCAAAGAAGTGTCAGGTGAGGAATCACTTGCACTTGCTACCTCCTTGAACTGGAGTCATGAAGTGTGGTAATATCTTTCCTTGAAGTGCCAGCCCTTCCCCTTATTCCCTCCTCTCACCTACCCTCCATTTTTTAGTGAATAAATATTCCTCTTTTTTTGGTCCATTTCTAATCAGTGGTTCTCATCACAGCCCCACCCATTTTTTTAAATGAGGCCCTGAATACTCAGGTGGATAGGACTTCTGTATGCATGCTGTTGATTAGACTGGGGTGTTTTGGTTTGTTACAATCCAAATAAATTAATGATGTTGCATTTACACTATATTTACTCCAACATTACATTTTTGATACATTTTGTGCTAGGTGGGTATACTACAAAATACCCCTACTAAGTAGGTATAGAGTAAAAAAAATTAGATTTAAAGTACTTGGACTCTAAAATGATATGTTTGAATTACTGTCTTCGTTCTGACCCTCCAGCTTCTGATATTTGTCCCACGAACCATGATATATTCACACATTAAAATTTCACTTACCAGGAGCACTGGAACTTGCATTTGTAGGATTTGGAACAGGATCTGGAAAAAAATGGATAAAAAGGTGGGTAAAATGTTGATGAAGAGCATAATTTTTTCACAAATATCACTGATTACCTTTCTTGTTTATTTTAGGGGAGATTATCAAACGCACCAACAGCATTTACACTCCCAACTCCCATTGGAAGTCAATGGTATTTGGGTGCTTAACTCTCATTTGTGATTTTGAAATTTCCCTGCAATGTGTATGCTGTTGATTAGACTGGGGATGGTATTGGTTTGTTACAATCCAAATAAATTGATTATGTTTCATTTACAGTATATTGCTCCAACATTACACTTTTTTATACAATTTGTAGTAGGTGGGTATATTTCAAAATAACACAATTAAGTAGCTATAGTGTAAAAAAATTAGATTTGAATTACTTGGACTTTAAAATGAAATATTTGAATTGCTGTCTTGATTCTGACTCTCCAGCTTCTGATATATGTCCCATTAACCATGATATAATTCACAGATTAAAGTTTCATTTACCGGAATTATCAAGTTTTAGTAATACTGTTCTCTGTGGGTGAAATTCAATCCAGAGCAGATTTAATTCTCCAATGTAAATGCATCTGTTTGTGATAATAAAGTGCAAACACTACACATTTTGCACACAGGGAATTGTGAAATTACTTACCGGAGTAATCCCTGATCCCAGTTGGTGCAGCCCGAACTTAAAAATATAACCAGAAGGTAGATTATGTACATTTTAGTACTTTTTCAGGTTCAAAAGTTAATCAGAATGGAGCCGCTAAATTCTGGCTCACTCTCACAGAGGTGCACAGTGGGGAGAGAGTGCTAAGAAACTTCCCTCTGCCTGGTAAAGTGTTTAGAAGGATTAAAATCTTCATGTTCACACCATAGTCCTTGCATTCCTCTGTCTACTACCCAGGGGTGACTAATGCTCAAGAGGGTTGGGGAGAGACAAGGAGTGAGCAAAGCTCTGGTTCCACCCATGTGCCGGTGGGTGGAGGAGAAAGAGAGACTAAGGGCATAGCTACACTTGCAGATGTAGAGTGCTGTGAGTTAAACCAGCCCTCGGAGAACACAGTAGGGAAAGCACTGCAGTGTGTCCACAGTGTCAGATTCAAGCGCACTGGCTTGGCCACATTAGCAGCTCTTGCAACGCCACAGAGAGCAGTGCATTGTAGTAGCTATCCCAGCATGCAAGTGGCTGCAACGTGCTTTTCAAATCGGGGGGGGAGGTGGAGTGTGACAGGGAGTGTGTTGTGTGTATGTAGGGGGAGAGAGAGTGGCTTTTGGGGGCACTGAGAGCATGTCAGCATGCTGTCTTATAAGTTTAGACAGCAGCCGACCCCCTGACCACCCTCCTGCCTCTCTTTCACACACACTCACAGCAAGCAACATTGCACAGTAATGGCTTGCTTTGTCTTGAAGCAGATAAGCATGCCGGCTGTTAGAAACAGAGGTTTGAAAGGGCATATCCACATTCCTACAGCCAAGTTCAAAACAATGACAAGAGTCATTGGGGAGAGGCAGTAGCGTAGCTAGTGGGGTTCAGTGGAAGCACCCGCTTCCCCTCATGGCGGCAGGTGTGGAAGTGGCACCTGCCAGCCGGTGCTGCTAGCAGCACGGCCGGAGGAGCTGTGGGATGGCAGCGGCAGCCCAGCGCGAAACTGAAGCGGCGCATGCCAGCCGGCGCTGCCAACAGCATAGCCGGAGGAGCCGGGGGGTGGCAGTGGCAGCCCGGCACGGAACTGAAGCGGTGCCTGCCAGCCGGTGCTGCCAGCAGTCCCTGCTGGCCCAGGAGAGCCCCACCAGCACGGCCGCAAAGCAGAGGCAGCGGCAGAGCCCGTGCATGCTGGAGGAGCGGATGCCACGGCTCTGCGCTGCTCATGGCAACCACACCGGGCAAACCCACAACCGGTCACTCCCAGCAGGAGCCTTGGCGCAGCCCGCGGCTCACCGGAATAAAACCCCCTGTCCTCTGCCAGCCTCCCTGTACAGCCATGGGGTGGGTGGCGTGGCCAGAGGAGCGAGGGGGGGCGCAGCATGGCTGCAGTGTGGCCGGAGGAGCCAGCCAAGGGGAGCAGGGGGCACAATGTGGCCGGAGGAGCTGGGGGGGCATGGCCAGAGGAGGAGCCAAGGGGGGGCACCTTTTTTAATGTTTGCTCCCCCTGCTCTTAGAACCTGGCTATGCCACTAGGGGTGAGGGATAGCTCAGTGGTTTGAGCATTGGCCTGCTAAACCTAGGGTTGTGAGCTCAATCCTTGCGGGGGCCATTTAGGAATCTGGGGTAAAAATGTGTCTGGAGATTAGTCTGGCTTTGAGCAGTGGGTTGGACTACATGATCTCCTGAGGAGGTCCCTTCCAACCCTGATATTCTATGAGTGACAACTTGGCTTAAGGGGATATTGGGACATATCGGGAGGCCAATCAGAGCTCAGTAATACAACACCTCATTCACACTGATACCAGGGCATTTCAGCCAAGGCACACCAAGTATTATGCACCTCATGGAGGTGGATTACCAGGAGCACTCAAGCTTCAGAGTCTAGGTGCTCTAAACACCTTTCTGTTGTGGGCTGGGCGCCTGGGGCTGCTTTAATGTGCTTTAACTTGCAAGTGTAGCGAAGCCCTAAGTGTCACTCCTTAAAGGGATGTTGCACTGTCTGTACTTAATCCATTCACTTCAGGATTCTGTGAGGTTATGCACCTGGGAGGTCACTGCCCCTTCCCACAGGCTACGTCCTATGGGTTGCAGCTGATAGTGTGGAGAAAGGTTATTACTTGCCACCTGTGTCTTCTGTCACACAAGCCTTAGAGATTTTTTTCTGCAGATTCATTGTTTCCTTTCTTGTTAGAGTCTGACTCCCCATCCCAGTATTACGTTGTGTAGTCATATGGCTGCATTGGGACAGATCACTAATTAGGGTGTCTGAGCATAGGCAGCCATTACGTTTCTGCAGCTGGAGTTATCATCTATGGTTCTGTCTATCTTCCTAATTTGGTGTCACTTATTTTCTATATAAATTTTTCACTTGAGAGGACTTTTCTAAAGTTTTCCATTTTCACAGCTGTCATAAACATACAGTTAAGGGTTTATTCCTCTTTTGCCTGGAAAGGGTTAAGAAGCTCACATAAGCTAGCTGACACTGACCAGAAGGACCAATAAGGGGACAAGATACTTTAAAATCTGGGAGGGGAAAAAAGTCTTTTGTCGGTGCTGTGTGTGTGCTTTTGCCAGAAACAGAAAAAGAAGGAGCCATCCTGCTCCTATAGGGTAGTGAGTATTTAGAGAAAGAATGTATTAGATTACTTTTATTTTCTTGTTTGTGAATTCTTTTGCAAACAAAAGGGAGGGTAAATTTGGGTTCTTTGTGTAACGTTAAAGCTTTGCTCAGAGGGAACCCTCTGTGTTTTGAATCTGATTGTCTGTGAGATTATCTTTCAAGCTAATCTTACAAAGATATTCCTTTCACCTTTTTTCTTTAATTAAAATTCTTCTTTTAAGAACCTGATTGATTTTTTCATTGTTTTAAAATCCAAGGGTTTTGGATCTGTGTTCACCAGGACTAACTGGTGAGGGGGTTTCTCAAGTCTGCCCAGGAAAGGGGGTTAGGGACGTGGGACATATTTGGGGGAAGGCAGAGTTCCAAGTGGCTCTCCCTAAATATTTGGTTAACGCTTGGTGGTGGCAGTGTACTGTTAACCTAAACTGGTAAAATAAGCTTTGGGGGTCTTTCATGCAGGTCCCCACATCTGTACCCTAAAATTCAGAGTGGGGAGGGAACCTTGACAACAGCACTCTAAAGTGCTATTGTATGTATGTGTAAAGAGATAATAAGAAGTTACATTGTAACTTTCATAAACATCTTTGTTAATTTTAAAATGTACTTTTTCTAATTATGATGAAAATAAACAGTAAAAAAGCTAACCTGGAAGAAAACATATTCCAAAGACCAATAATAAAACCTGGAAAGGTACAGCTAATTTAAAACAGAGTCCTATTTTAACAGGATACACAGAACGCATGTAGTTCTCCTTCTGTTTTGTCCAATTTATATTTCTTATCCGTATATGACCTAAAAAATAAAGGATAAGATACAGTAAGTAATTTTAAAAATATACCATAATGTTAACTGATTCAGGGTCAGAACTTGGTCACTGCTCTTGTAAACTTCTAAATATATTTTATTTATTGCTTTTTTGTAGTTTCTAAAACCCTTTTCTCACAGGTTCTGGCTCCCCCACCCAAGTCCAACCACTGCCATCCACATAAACACTCTCTTTATTTTGTGTTTTTATGGCATCTGAGCCATTCTGCTCTTTTACCTGGTGAATTACTAGTTTTTATCACAAAAGATGCCAAGCACTATGCTCCAGCAAAGCATTTAAATACACGATTAACCTGAAGCACATAAGTTGCTCCAATGAAGTCAGTTTACCTACTTAAATTGAAGCATGCACTAAAATACTGTGCTGTATTAGGGAACTTTGCAGGATCATTACTATTATTTTTATTATCATGGCACCTACGAGCCTATAGTATGGACCAGGACCCCATTGGGCTAGGTGCTGGACAAAAATGGAGCAAAAATACAGTCTCTGCCCCAAAAATACAGTCTCTGCCCCAAAGAGTTTGTCTTATATTTGTCTAAATATAAGACAAAAGACAGAGACAGACGGATGAGAAAATACAAGGAAACAAGACAAACCCTTGAGAACATAAGAACATAAGAACGGCCGTACTGGGTCAGACCATCTAGACAGTATCTGTCTACCGACAGTGGCCAATGCCAGGTGCCCCAGAGGGAGTGAACCTAACAGGCAATGATCAAGTGATCTCTCTCCTGCCATCCATCTCCATCCTCTGACAAACAGAGGCTAGGGACACCATTCTTTACCCATCCTGGCTAATAGCCATTTATGGACTTAGCAACCTTGAATTTATCCAGTTCCCTTTTAAACATTGTTATAGTCCTAGCCTTCACAACCTCCTCAGGTAAGGAGTTCCACAAGTTGACTGTGCGCTGTGTGAAGAAGAACTTCCTTTTATTTGTTTTAAACCTGCTGCCTATTAATTTCATTTGATGACCCCTAGTTCTTCTATTATGGGAATAAGTAAATAACTTTTCCTTATCCACTTTCTCAACATCACTCATGATTTTATATATCTCTATCATATCCCCACTTAGTCTCATTTCCAAGCTGAAGAGTTTACCTCTTTAATCTTTCCTCGTATGGGACCCTCTCCAAACCCCTAATCATTTTAGTTGCCCTTTTCTGAACCTTTTCTAGTGCTAGAATATCTTTTTTGAGGTGAGGAGACCACATCTGTACACAGTATTCGAGATGTGGGCGTACCATGGATTTATATAAGGGCAATAATATATTCTCAGTCTTATTCTCTATCCCTTTTTTAATGATTACTAACATCCTGTTTGCTTTTTTGACCGCCTCTGCACACTGCGTGGACATCTTCAGAGAACTATCCACGATAACTCCAAGATCTTTTTCCTGACTCGTTGTAGCTACATTAGCCCCCATCATATTGTATGTATAGCTGGGGTTATTTTTTACAATGTGCATTACTTTACATTTATCTACATTAAATTTCATTTGCCATTTTGTTGCCCAATCACTTAGTTTTGTGAGATCTTTTTGAAGTTCTTCACAATCTGCTTTGGTCTTAACTATCTTGAGTAGTTTAGTATCATCTGCAAACTTTGCCACCTCACTGTTTACCCCTTTCTCCAGATCATTTATGAATAAATTGAATAGGATTGGTCCTAGGACTGACCCTTGGGGAACACCACTAGTTACCCATCTCCATTCTGAGAATTTACCATTAATTCCTACCCTTTGTTCCCTATCTTTTAACCAGTTCTCAGTCCATGAAAGGACCTTCCCTTTTATCCCATGACAGCTTAATTTACATAAGAGCCTTTGGTGAGGGACCTTGTCAAAGGCTTTGTGGAAATCTAAGTACACTATGTCCACTGGCTGTTACCGAACAATCCTAAAACACCTTAACGTTTAGAATTAAACATTGTGAAATAACCCACACACCTAGTCCCTTTAAAGTCAGGGAGTAGGCCTGGGTCTACAGAAGCAATAATTAATGCTAAGGTTTGTTATTTATTAGTGTGACATTCTGTACCTCGTGGGAACCCCCTTCACCCTACACCATGCCCGTCCTTATAAAATGATTGTGTGGTATCTAATGCAAAGTTTGTCGTGCTGGGTGTCTTTGGAAGGCTCATGTTGCACTGAGTATTGTTGTTAAAGTGATGTTATAGTAATTCTTGTTATAGTAATGTTACAGGTATATTTCATGTATATAATTATGAGGCTGAAAATGTATCCTCATGGCTTAAAATAAGCCCAGGCAAAAACTCTCCAAGAGCAGAGAGGCAGTACGCACCTCAGCCCAGGACAAACCCAGCCCAGCCTCACAGGAACAAAGGATGCTGGCCTAGGCAGCAACAAAGGATCTGTTGGAGTTTCAAGTGAGTCACCCCCTTTCCTTTGGTCAGTTTGGGACTGCGATGAGGTAATGCGCACCTGACTCTGAAAGCAGGGGGCAAAGCCAAGAGGGAAGAAAGAACATGATAAAAGGGAGAGACATTTGCCATGCTCTTCCTCTCTCTTCCACCTACACCTACAGACACCATCACTAAGCTAATGAAATGCTGATTAAAGGGGAGAGACTGGCTGAAAGGCAACCAGCCAGTCTGTGGTGAGAAGCATCTCAGTTTGTAAGGGCAGTGAAAGTGTTAAGATGAGCTTGGAATGTGTTTTGCTTTTATTTCATTTGACCAAATCTGACTTGTTATGCTTTGACTTATAATCACTTTAAATTTATCTTTGTAGTTAATAAATCTATTTGTTTATTCTACCTGAAGCAGTGTGATTGGTTTAAACCATGTCAGAGACTCCTCAAGCCTAGTACAGATCGTCAAATTGTGGAAGTCAACAAATGGCTACGCAGGTGGTGTCGGAGAGAAGGCTTTGAATTCTTCGACCATGGGATGGTGTTCCAAGAAGGAGGAGTGCTAGGCAGAGATGTGCTCCACCTAACGAAGAGAGGGAAGAGCATCTTCACAAGCAGGCTGGCTAATCTAGTGAGGAGGGCTTTAAACTAGGTTCACCGGGGGAAGAAGACCAAAGCCCTGAACTAAGTGGAGAAATGGGATTCTGGGAGGAAGCACAAACAGGAGAGTGCAAGAGGGGACGACTCCTGTCTCAGAGTGAGAAAGCAGGACAATCAGTGAGCTATCTTAAAGTGCCTATACACAAATGCAAGAAGCATGGGAAACAAGCAGGGACAACTGGAAGTCCAGGCACAGTCAAGGAACTATGATGTGATTGGAATAACAGAGACTTGGGATAACTCACATGATTGGAGTACTGTCATGGATGGATATAAACTGTTCAGGAAGGATAGGCAGGGCAGAAAAGGAGGGGGAGTTGCATTGTATGTAAGGGAGCAGTATGACTGCTCAGAGCTCCAGTATGAAACTGCAGAAAAACCTAAGAGTCTCTGGATTAAATTTAGAAGTATGAACAACAAGGGTAATGTCGTGGTGGGAGTCTGCTACAGACCACCAGACCAGGGGGATGAGGTGGACGAGGCTTTCTTCCAGCAACTAACAGAAGTTGTGTACCAGTGTACCATGGGATTACCAAAGACTGACCTACCCGCTGCGATATTGGCTAGTGTCATTCGGTTGCACAATCCAAGGAGCAGATTACATGTCAGAGGCTGTGCGTGAACAGCCCAGGAGTGGGGGTTCTCACAACAGAGCAGGGTAAGGCTGGCTCCCAGAGTCAAGGATTGGAGTGACCTGGCAGATCAGCAGTCCAGATAATACCAGAGGGGAACAACACAATTAGTATCTCAGGCCTGGGTCTACAAAGGGACTTAGGTGTTGCTGACTGTTTCATTTTTCTATGGGTGAGACTGGAAAGTTGTTTTTGACTTTTTGGAACTTGTCTGAAAGAGGTCACCATTGGTTCTGTTATCCCAGGTAAAATATTTTGCAGTGTCTGGCCAGGTAAAATCTTTTGCAGTATCTGGTTAGCCTTAAAGAGTCAGGATAAGAGAAAGTGTCCTTTCACCTCCCCACTACTCCCAAAAGGAGTGATTGCAAAAGGGCTTTTAGCACGGTAGAACCTCAGAATTACGAACACCTCAGAAATGGAGGTTGTTCATAACTCTGAAATGTTCATAACTCTGAACAAAACATTTTGGTTCTTTCAAAAGTTTACAACTGAACATTGACTTAATACAGTTTTGAAACTGTACTATGCAGAAGAAAAATGCTGCCTTTAACCATCTTAATTTAAATTAAACAAGCACAACAACCATTTCCTTCCCTTGTCAAATCTTTTTTAATCTTTTCCTTTATTTTTTAGTAGTTTACAGTTAATAAGTACTGTGCTCTATTTGTTTTTTATTTTATTTTATTTTATTTTTATTTTATTGTATTGGTCTCTGCTGCTGCCTGCTATTGTACTTTCGGTTCCAAATGAGATGGGCGGTTGACTGATCACTTTGTAACTCTGGTGTTCATAACACTGAGGTTCCACAGTAAATCAAAGATCTACATTCCTGCTTCTAACTTCCCATCCCATGGGTATCTCCCTAGAAATGAATTATCTGAGCCAAAGATGCTAAATTTAGGAAGTTAGCCACTAATTAATATAATCTAAAACCATCTATTGACAAAAAGCAATTGAGAGAATAAACAGATAGATTGAATGGCTCGTTCAGGTTACTGACTTTCATTTTTGAAGAACTGGAAAGGTTCCAGTAAATTGACAAAAGCAAATACTGTATTTAGGCTTGGAAACATTAGATTTTTATCTGTAAATGTTCATTAGAGTTTGATTTAAGAATGCTTACTTTGTATGTTTTGACATGAGATGTTGACAATTTGTGTTTTAATGGTTATAAAACATTAACATTTGAATCTCAGTGTCTACTGTCATTAAATAATTATTGTCTAATCCCTACTATTGTCTAACCCCCATAATCTCCCACAACTCTGAAAATTTAAATTGAAAAAATAAAAAATGTTTAAAATAAACATTGGCATTGTCTGCTGAAATTATAAATAAATAAAAATCAAATTGTGTCAAGCCTAACCATACTTATTTTTTAAAATAGGAACATATGCTAGAAATGAGGCTTTAACTGGAAAGGAGCTTTTGAACCTTAATTATAAAACATTCCTGCTGTTGATGCTAAAAAGTAAACAGAACTGTAGTCCTAGCTATCTGTCTAAGGATGTTTTATCTTAGTCCACCTTGCATATAAAATCAGTAGCAATAGCGAACTCCTTAGTGGACTTCATTCAGACTCTGGTACTTTTCCCTTTCTGTGATAAGTCCTCTAGCAAAGAGGAGATGGAATAAGGAATTTCTATATATTGATGCTACCTGGTCATCCAAGTTTAATGAGAAGTCAAACAAGATGCCAATGTTTTGTGCCATTTTGATGAATGCGGGCTGCATGCTCTCACTGGAAGGTGGAAATTAAGTCCAAGCTCTTTCTTCCCCTTTCCGAGCAGTATTGCTTTAGGTTTCCCTCACTATTCTTCTTCCCAGAATTGATCTCTCATAGACGTTCTGACTTCTTAGCAGTGGTTGCATTAGTTGATAAATGAGATGTATAGCTAAGAGTCATCAGCGTACCCTTGGTAGCTAAGACCATGGTGTCCCACTTTCTTTCCCATTGGTCTCATGTAGTTTGGATCATGAGAGACCCTGTAGGTGAGGGCCTTCAGATAAGAGGAGCAGTTCCCCTTTCCCACTCTCTGGTGTTCTGCTGGAGAGGAACAACTGAAGCCATTGTAGTGTTTGGCCATCTATCCCTGCTATGTCATGTAGGTAGGTTAGCATTATGATTTGGTCTGCTGTGTCAAAAAACTGCAGAGATGCCCGCAGTTTGAGCATGGAGATTTTGCCTGTGACATAAGAGGTTAGTCTTTTTGAGCCACCAGCGCTGTGTGTGCTGCACCCCAGTCTGAACTGTACTAGTGAGGCATCCAGAGTGTTGGCTGATATCACATGTTGTTGGAGCTTGGTGTTTAATTCTCTCTCATTATTGGGGAGACAGGACTATGGCTGCAGAGGTTGAATGGTGACTTCTTCAAGACTGAGCAAACTATTGTGGTTTTTTGGGGGTTCTTTCCCAACGAGTTAGGGTAGAATTGCATTCCTATTTCCTATTTTGTTATTTTAGTCAGTAGATTGTCCTTTCCAAGCTAATCAAACAAGACACCTCATACTATTATGACAATAGGAAATATTTAGAATTTAATGCACCACAGTCTCAGTCAACTCTCAACCTGGTTTCCAAAACTGAAGGAGAAATTTTATTTCCACCATTAAATGAGTGTTCAAAATACTCAAAATTCAGGTCGTCTGGCACCCTGATTGGTGTAATTTCAAGGGCAAACAACCATTGACCCAATTTCACACCTGAGATTACATAATGTGTCTGGTCTGTAGAAGATTACAACCTATTCCTTCTGCTACCTATTAGTTAATCCTCTAGCTAAATTTCTAGAGGTCTATGCTGAACTCCTGAAGACCCAGGGTTCAGTGGCTGATGATGTAGACGTGGGGGGATTACAGTTGCTCAGAACAGATTTTATTTTTAAAAAAACTTTGAAAAATATATTAAAAACTCTGTTAAAATATTCTTGTTAAGTCTCTAGTTAAGCACTCAAAATGTAGGAAAAGCCAGAATTCAAGTTGCCTGTGTATTTTGAATATGTTGATTGTAACAATCAATATTATTTTATATGGAAATTCTTACTGAACCATTTCCCTCTACATCAGATTAAAATGACGATGATGGAAGTAAGAACTAGCATAAAATACAACATCAGCATCCATTCTGCAACTGAAAAATTATTTATGAAATTTTAAAAATTCCATTTACTGTACTGTGTATTATTGTTAGATATATATATTTCCATTTTAAAAATAAAAGTGAAATCTTGCTTGAAAATAGTTAATATTGTTGTTATAATTTATTTGTACTATCATAGCACCTTGTCATAAGTTGATTTGATTTTATATGATGAATAAAGAAACACCACAGAAAATCTTTTGTTGTTTTGGGAGTTTATGAAACTCCACTGTTTATTCTCTAGTTCACTCCATATCTGAGCTATTAGATGGATATTTTTAAAAGAACCTCTGGGAGTTAACATGGTCACCAAACTCCCTGTGGCTCTTTGAAAAAAATGGCTGCAGTGGTCAAACAGTCATATGGAGCACAGACAATTTCAAGTGAGACCATTTCATCTGTACAAGAATGACACCCATAAACTGTGAATTTCATTAATAAATAATAGGGCTGTCAAACTATTAAAAAATTTAATCGCGATTAATTATGCCCTTAATTGCACTGTTAAACAATAGAATACTATTTATTTAAATATTTTTGGATGTTTTCTACATTTTCAAGCACACTGATTTCAATTACAGCACAGAATAGAAAATGTACACTGCTCACTTCATATTTATTTTGGTTACGAATATTTGCACTGTAAAAAAACAAAAAAATACTATTTTTCAAATCACCTCATACAAGTACTGTAGTACTGTAAGTTGAACTTACAAATGTAGAAGTATGTACAAAAAAACCCAGCATTCAAAAATTAAAAAAGTAAAACTTTAGAGCCTACAAATCCATTCAGTTGTACTTCTTGTTCAGCCAATCACTCAGACAAACAAGTTTGTTTACGTTTACAGGAGAAAATGCTGCCTGCTTCCTGTTCACAATGTCACCTGAAAGTGAGAACAGGTGTTTGCATGGTACTTCTGTAGCTAGCA
>ML129576.1:97576-175910 GCA_003846335.1 Cuora mccordi | reverse complement strand
GAGAATAACATGACGGGGAAAGGAGTCGAGGAAAGCTGGCTGTATTTTAAAGAATCCTTATTGAGGTTGCAGGAACAAACCATCCCGATGTCTAGGAAGAAAAGTAAATATGGCAGGCGACCAGCTTGGCTCAACAGTGAAATCCTTGCTCGTCTTAAACACAAAAAAACAGCTTATAAGAAGTGGAAGATTGGACAAATAACCAGGGAGGAGTATAAAAGTATTGCTCAGGCATGCAGGAGTGAAATTAGGAAGGCCAAATCAAACTTGGAGTTGCAGCTAGCCGGAGATGTTAGGAGTAACAAGAAGGGTTTTTTCAGATATGTTAGCAACAAGAAGAAAGTCAAGGAAAGTGTGGGCCCCTTGCTGAATGAGGGAGGGAACCTAGTGACAGAGGATGTGGAGAAAGCTAGTGTACTCAATGCTTTTTTTGCCTCTGTCTTCACAGACAAGGTCAGCTCCCAGACAGCTGCACTCTGCATCACGGTATGGGGAGGAGGTGACCAGCTCTCTCTGGGGAAAGAAGTAGTTCGGGACTATTTAGAAAAGCTGGATGAGCACAAGTCCATGGGGCCGGATGCGCTGCATCCGAGGGTGCTAAAGGAGTTGGCCGATGAGATTGCAGAGCCATTGGCCATTATCTTTGAAAAATCATGGCGATCGGGGGAGGTCCCGGATGACTGGAAAAAAGCTAATGTAGTGCCCATCTTTAAAAAAGGGAAGAAGAAAGATCCAGGGAACTACAGGCCAGTCAGTCTCACCTCAGTCCCTGTAAAAATCATGGAACAGGTCCTCAAGGAATCAATTCTGAACCACTTAAAGAAGGGGAAAGTGATCAGGAACAGTCAGCATGGATTCACCAAGGGCAAGTCATGCCTGACTAACCTAATTGCCTTCTGTGATGAGATAACTGGCTCTGTGGATGAGGGGAAAGCAGTGGATGTGCTATTTCTGGACTTTAGCAAAGCTTTTGATACAGTCTCCCACAGTATTCTTGCCAGCAAGTTAAAGAAGTATGGGCTGGATGAATGGACAGTAAGGTGGATAGAAAACTGGCTAGATGGTTGGGCTCAACGGGTAGTGATCAATGGTTCCATGTCTAGTTGGCAGCCAGTATCAAGTGGGGTGCCCCAAGGGTCGGTGCTGGTGCCAGTTTTATTCAATATCTTCATTAACGATCTGGAGGATGGTGTGGACTGCACCCTTAGCAAGTTTGCAGATGACACTAAACTGGGAGGAGTGGTTGATACGCTGGAGGGTAGGAATAGGATACAGAGGGACCTAGACAAATTAGAGGATTAGGCCAAAAGAAATATGATGAGGTTCAACAAGGACAAGTGCAGAGTCCTGCACTTAGGATGGAATAATCCCATGCACTGCTACAGACTAGGGACTGAATGGCTGGGCAGCAGTTCTACAGAAAAGGACCTAGGGGTTACGGTGGACGAAAAGCTGAATATGAGTCAACAGCAGGGCCGGCTCCAGACCCCAGCGCGCCAAGCAGGCGCGTGGGGCGGCCCTTTCCCGGGGGGGCGGCATTTGGCTCCGGCGGACCTTCCGCAGTCATGCCTGCGGGAGGTCCACCGGAGCCCAGGACGAGCGGACCTGCCGCAGGCATGACTGCGGCGGGTCCCCTCTTCCGCAGCTCCGGTTGAGCTCCCACAGGCATGCCTGCGGCGGGTGCGCTGGTCCCGCGGCTCGGACGGAGCTCCCGCAGACATGCCTGCGGAAGCTCCACCGGAGCCGCGGGACCACCGCACCCGCCGCAGACACTTCTGCCCCAGCCGCGGGACCGGGGAAGGGCGGTGCAGCGCGCCACCCTGCTTGGGGCGCCCTAATTTATAGAGCCGCCCCTGGTCAACAGTGTGCCCTTGTTGCCAAGAAGGCTAATGGCATTTTGGGTTGTATAAGTAGGGGCATTTCCAGCAGATCGAGGCATGTGATCATTCCCCTCTATTCAGCACTGGTGAGGCCTCATCTGGAGTACTGTGTCCAGTTTTGGGCCCCACACTACAAGAAGGATGTGGATAAATTGGAGAGAGTCCAGCGGAGGGCAACAAAAATGATTAGGGGGCTGGAACACATGACTTATGAGGAGAGGCTGTGGGAACTGGGATTGTTTAGCCTGCAGAAGACAAGAATTAGGGGGGATTTGATAGTTGCTTTCAACTACCTGAAAGGGGGTTCCAAAGAGGATGGATCTAGACTGTTCTCAGTGGTAGAAGATGACAGAACAAGGAGTAATGGTCTCAAGTTGCAGAGGGGGAGGTTTAAGTTGGATATTAGGAAAAACTTTTTCACTAGGAGGGTGGTGAAGCACTGGAATGGGTTACCTAGGGAGGTGGTGGAATCTCCTTCCTTGGAGGTTTTTAAGGTCAGGCTTGACAAAGCCCTGGCTGGGATGATTTAGTTGGGTTTGATCCTGCTTTGAGCAGGGGGTTGGACTAGATGACCTCCTGAGGTCCCTTCCAACCCTGAGATTCTATGATTCTATGATTCTATGAGGAGCACAGCCAGCCATAGGGAAAATGGCACCCTAGGTGAACTTGTATTTTGGTGCCCCCTCATCACTCCTGGCCCCCATGGGCTCCCTGGGCTTCCCCACACCCATCACCTCTGGGCCCCGCTGCCTCCCCTAGTGTTTAATTTGTATTGAAGGAGATGCCAGAGGCTAGAGCTCAGCCCTGGCACAAATTAAGCACTGGCAGGGCGGCCTGATACTGGCCAGGCAACCAGCTCTGAAGGCAACACCACCACCAGCAGCAGCACAGATGTAAGGGTGGCATGGCATATGGTGTATTCCACCTTTCAGCCCTGCTGCTGTGGTGACTGATGTTTGGCATGTGGCTCAAGACGGGCTTCGCGCTGTCAAAAGGGGGCTGTATCTTGCCAAAGCCCATGGCCCTCCCAGGGCACCATTTCAGATTCGGGGGGTGGGAGTGGTAAACTTTAACCTTGATTCCAGGGACTACTTAGGGACCTGAAAACTCTAAGGTTTTTGCAGATAATAATTTAGGAATTGGCTGACAGGAGCACTGTATCTAATTGTTATATAAAGAAAGAAAAAATATACACAAACTCCAGTTAAACCCATGTTTAAAGTTTATATGTAAATTTAGAACAATCAGGAAACAATACAGCAAGATATTTCCAATCCCAAGCCTTGAAGTATCAATTCTGGAGCTTTAACACAGATATCAGAAACACACGTTTATGTTTGATACTTTGTACACTATCTTTATTAGAGATACATAAAAATAAATAAAATCTGCTTAAAATCTGTGTTACTGCCATTATCTACTTCAGTCAATTGCTTTTCACTAAAAATATAATTTTAACATATGTGATTAAGTTTTTTTTCTCTTTTATTAAGAAAGGGAATTTATTTTTCTAATTATTTTGGCATTTATGTTTACAGATCACAATCATGTATGTGACTCACTCATGTTTAACTCCATCATTGCTATTGGTATCATAGTTGGGATTGCATTTCTTTTCATGCAAATTTTAAGTTATTTTACAAATATAATTAAAAAACCAATTGTAAAATAAGCAATTTTCATTTGCCCAGTGTCTAAAGTTATGTGTTTAGCTAATATTTTTTAAACTGGCACTGCTAAGGTTAGTATAAGTTAAAGTTTCATTCTACAGGGATACTATTCTTTGATTATACCATTTTAAATAATGAAGGACAAAGCATAGTATGATAATAAAAGTAATAATGAGAATTACTCCAGGCAGGACAGGTGAGGCATTTTAGAACTCACTACTCAAAGAATTAAATGTAAGTATGAGAGAGAAATAAAATTATGAAATGCACAGACCAGTCAAAAAAATAAAATATCAGCACTTTGAAAGAATAAATTACAGAGAACATATATGCATTGCAGGAAGTACCAACAAGTAACAACAACAATATAAGTATGTCTTGGAGGATGAGTGTGAAAGAGACAGCCTGTGTGAGCTGGGGGAGTGTGTGAGAGACCGCATGCTGCCCCTTTAAGAGAGTGGCACTCAGCAATCTGAAGGAAAGCTCCTTCAGACACATCAACAGCTGCCAGAAGCTCCATCCCTCTCTTGGAGAACCCTGTCCTCACACACCTACACACCCCGCTCTGCGGAGGTGGAGTACATGGGCGGGGGGTGCATGGGACCAGGGCCGGCTCCAGACACCAGCCCAGCAAGCAGGTGCTTGGGGCAGCTCCTGGAAGGGGGCGGCACGTCCGGCTCTTTGGTGGCAATTCGGTAGCAGGTCCCTAAATCCGTGTCAGAGCAAAGGACCAGCCGCCAAATTATGAAGCGGCGGCGTTAGAGTTCCCAATCGCAATCACATTTTTTGTTGTTGTTGTTGTTGCTTTTTTGCTTGGGGCGGCAGAAACTATGAAGCCAGCCTTGCGTGGGACACCCTGATATCAGCACCCCTTCTCTCCCCCCATCTCCGTACAGTAAACGGGAAACTCTCAGGAGCAGTTGGCTGGGGCGGCTCCAAGGCAGGGGGCAGGAGCTGCAGGGCTGCAGATACCAGCAGAGCAGCAGGGGGAGGGACACTCCTGCTCCAGAGGCATCCCGTTTGTAACAGTGCCCTGGGCTTTTGCCCAGTTCGCCTGTATGTAAGGCCAGCCCTACGCAGGAGGTCCCTTCCTGTCTTACTTTTTCCTAAGAGCCATCTACTATCAGAAGTCTCCTCCCCACATAAGAACATATAGACCATGATGAAGCCACTTCTTAAAATGCCCTTGATAAGTTAAATAGATTGATCTTCACCCTCTGGCAATTTTCGAGACCTGAAATTTTCTTGCAGCACTTTTCTGAATCCTGTCCAGCTGGTTTTTTTTTAAACATCCTGTTGAAATATGGACACCAGCAATGGACACTGTTTTGTAGTAACAGCCCCGCTAATAGTCTCATACAAAGTGGAAATAATACATCACTACTTCTACTACTTCTATTCCACATAGAAGTAGTAGAAGTATAATAAAGCTAAAGATTGCATTTGCTTTCTTATTCACTGCATCACACTTGAAACTCATGTTCAGTTCATTTCCACATGATCTGTGTTTTTTCTGTGTTGCTTTCCAAAATGCAGTCACTAAATCCTGTAAGTCTGACTGACATCCTTGGTGTGATCTAGACCTGTCATTATTATTTACCACTCCATCATTTTTTCTCACCTGTGAACTTTATTAGCAATATTTTTTCTAGATCATTAATAAAGATATTGAATAGCCTTGGGCTTGCTTTACCTGTAAAGGGTTAAAACATTCCCCCGGTAAAGAAAAGGAAGCGCACTCCTGACCAAAAGAGCCAATGGGAAGTCTAGAACTTTTTAAAATGGGGGGAAAAAGTTTTCCCTTTGTCTCTTGGTTGTTCTCTCTTGGCTGAAGAGACAGGGGCAGCAGGAATGCTGTGTAAAGTTTGAACCAGGTATGAAAAATTATCTTCCATACCTAGAAGGATTCATTGGGACAGGGAATGTTTAGATTAGACGCGATCAGGTATTTCATTATTTTGGCTTGTGGATTACCTAAACTCAGGTATTTTTGTTTTCTTTTGTAACATTAAGCTGGACCCCAGAATTTGCAAGAGGCAGTTTTTTCAGTTGAATGGTGGCAGCATTTATCAAGCCAAGGTCAGAGAAAAGCTGTAACCTTGGGAGCGTAATACAAGCCTGGAGTGGCAAGTATTCATTTTTGGAATCTTTGTGGGCCTGCCTCCCTCTGCACTCGAAGTGCCAAAGTGGGGAATCAGCCTTGAAAACCCCAATCCCCCTCCCCCTTTCAGATCACCTTTAATAGAATGTTCTCTTGCTCCGATACAATAATTACAGATGTGGCAAGGCCAGAATTTGAGGAGATGGACAGACAGCTTGAAAGAGGCTTAAGCCAAGAACAAAATAACTTTCTCTGCCTGTGAGGGCTCTTTCTCTCTCCTCCAGGGCCCGTCTGTTTCCCAAGAGGGCAACCCTCTTCTCCTCATCACATAGCTATGGGCTGAGTCATGAACTCCATGGTGCTGCATGACAAAGAATGCCTAGTTGTCGCCAAAGAGAAGGGCTCTCTGGTGGGCACTCACACTCCTGCCTCTGCTGGAGGAAATGCCACTTCTCTGGTTCTATTTGCTATCTCCACCCAATTCCAATTTCTTCCATTGCCTTTCATCTGGTAGATGAGGCCTCCCACTCCCTCCCCCCCCCCCCAAGGAAGGCCAGGTGCTACTGTGTTACTGCACTGTGTGGTAGCTCCAGGTCACATAGGCTCCACGTCAGAACTTCTGCAGCCCTCCAAAACAAAGTGATGGCAGATAATAATAATTCCTAGCTCCTATCTAGCACTTTTCATCAGTAGATCTCAATGCGCTTTACGAAGAGTTCAGTATCAGAAGAGGAAACACTTGCACCTGCTACCTCCATGAAACAGAGCCACTCAATGCAGTAATGTCTTCTTTCCCTGCAATGCCAGCACTTCTTTTCCCTAAAAGATCTAATCTCCATTTATCAGTCTCCCATATTCCTCTCTCAGTTGCTCTGTCTCTTCTCCGGTCTGTGTGCCATCTTCCCTCATGCCAACCCTTACACTACTTAAATCTTAAAACACCTGTGACAGTGTTTTAATCGGTTTGTGTTCAGGAGCAGCATTTTCTGAGGCAGAATGGGAAATGAGAACCCTGACTGGTGTGAAACAGAAACATATTTCATTTTTCCAAGCATTTCAGTGGATGTTTTTATATGGTTCTTTTGCCAAGCTCTAATCAGGCATTTGCATCATCTCCTCCCCCACTGTTAAACTCAAGACTCAGCTGCAGAGCATCTCATTTACAGATATTGTGAGACACAACACTCTGAACCCTGTCCTTCTGCCTACGTGCCCTGCACTGATAAATGTACAGTAATCTCTTATCAACATATAGCATTTACCTGAACAGACACCACAGAGGCACAGAATTTTCTGTATCTCTGTAGAAAACCTCATTCACAGGGCATTATCACTAGTGGTGCATCTATAGTTAGGACAATGTGTAGAGTGCAGACACTGTATGTTCAGCCAGCATGGGTATAAATAGCAGTGTAGACAATGAGGCACAGCTTGGGCAGGTAGAGCACAGTGCAGCACATGTCTGAACCCCCAGGGAATATATGCTACATGGCTCTCTACTCGCCCAAGCAGTGCCTGCAGTGCCTTTGCCGCCATTTTTAGTGGTGGTGTGTCTTGCTGCTTCTCCCCTCCTGGAGCCTTTCACTGCTGTCATGCACTTCGGTACCACATATGGCCTGGCTACAGAGCTTGCTCAGACACACCAGATGTGTTCATCATTAAATCCTTTAATGCTCTCTCAGGTATGGCTGAGGGTCATTTAAATAATGATTTTAAACACAAGGCCACCTAGTTGTTGAATTATATCAGTATAGCATTTCATTTTGCTTCCCCTTTTCAGGTCTATCATTTATAGTATCATGCTATCTTTGAAGCTCACTCAGTATGGATCAGCCTGTTAAGCATCTGTGAATCATGCAGATTTTATAATTTCATTAGCCCAGCATGTAATAACTTGGCCATCTGGCTGTCTATTAGTTGCAAAAACTGGCAATGGTCAGTTAGCAGTCATCTTCTTCTGCATCCACCATATAGAGTTTGTTCCGTAGATTGTTCTTTCTGAGGAACAAACTGTAGATGTCGATGGCCTCTGTTAATGGTTGGTCTTGATCACATATGATCTGGGTGCTGAACTTCTTTTCTTTATGTCAGCAGGAATTGTCCATCCTTTTTCTCCATCCAATTTGACATGAACACAGTCACCAGATTCTAGAACTGGCAGCTATAGAACTGAGTCACGTCTATCGTAAAAATGTCCATAAACTCTTTTATCTTTTTTTATGCAATTTGGCTACTTTTGTTGTGTCTGGCCACTTTGGAGACGGATTCTTTTCCAAAGATTGAACAGTTGCTCTGAGTTGTCTTCCCATCAGTAGCTGTGCTGGACTATATCCAGTAGCTGTCAGTGGTGTTGATCTATAACTCAGAAGAGCAAGGAATGGATCTTCTTGCTGTAGGATTTTCTCAACTGTCTGTACAGCTCTCTTAGCTTCTCCATTTGCTTGGGGTAATGTGGGCTGCTAGGAATACAACCAAAATAATTTTTCATTCAAAATAACTTAAATTCTGCTGAAGTTCATTGTCCATCATTAGTAGAGTGCAGGCACTGCACACCCAGCCAGCATGGGTATAAACAGGAATGTAGACGGTGAGACACAGCTTGGGCAGGAAGGCACAGTGCAGTATATGCCTGAAACCCCAGGAAATATATACTACACGACATTGTCCATCTGGAATACCAAAGTGAACAAAAGTGCACTTCAGTTTCTCAATAATGACTTTCATGTTATGACTTTCAAATACATTATTTCTATATACCTGGAAAAATAATCTACAACAACCAGGCAATGATGTCCTCTGAATTCACATAAATTGGCAGCTAATCTCTTCCAGTCTTTCTCTGATAGGAGTGTTTGTACACTGTGTGGTTCATCATTGTCTCTTAAAGTTGATCACTACTGTTTCTCCTTTCAAAAGTCCAATAGCATCACACTGAAAGTCTCTTATGAGATGATTGTGACATCAGCTCTTGAGTTAATTTTAAAGTCAATAGTCTTGCCATGAATATTCAGTTTCACTCTCCAGGCAGGCTGTGTCTTCAAAAGTGACAGATCCCAGAAACAATGGCTCTTGATTGTCCATAATAGGAGTCAGCTCCCTGCCTGCTTGGGTGTGGCAAATAGCTGCAAAATGTTCATATATCACACATTAATTATATCTCATCTGCCTCTGGCTGGACTTGCATCTTCTCTTAGAAGATAACTTTTTCCACACCTTGTGCATATGGGCTGGAATTTGTCCCACTTATCTTGGGAGTTCTCTCTCCTTTCCTCAGGAGTTTTATGTTAATGTATTTTTACAGTTATGGTAAATCTCTTTACTGCAGCTAAACTAGTTTCTTCTTTTTCAAGTTTGGCTTGTTGTGCTTGGTTTTGCTGTCTTACCAGCTCATACATCTTTGCTATTTGAATAGCTGTGGCCAGGGTTAAATCTCTCTTCAATTTTAGCTGCTGTGAAATGTCTTTATCTGTTAACCCAATAACTAGCCTGTATCTGATATTTTCATGTTTTGCATTGCCAAAAATTACAGTACACATGTACAGGGCCGTCGAGAGCAGATCTGGGGCCCAGTGAAAAAAAAATTTGGGGCCCCCCCAGCAAGGGCGGACTGGCTAAACAGGGCCGACGAGAGAGGGGGGAAGCCAGGAAAGCTGGGACCGGAATTTTTTCGGGCCCCTCACCAAGGGCGGACCAACTAAACAGGGCCGATGAGAGTGGGGGAAGCCGGGCCCCAGGTCCCCTTCCGGACCACTGGGCCCCAGTAATTTGTATTGGCTTCCCCACACACACACTCATCGGCCCTGCTCATGTATACAGAGCTCTTACAAAACATTCAACTGTTTCACCTGGTTCTTGAATTCTCTGGTGGAAACATACTCTTTCATAAGCCACATGTCTCTGATGTATAAAGTATGCATTTGACACGGATCCACAGGACTATTGCAATAGCCCCAGCTTTGGAACAGTTTCTGGGAGGAACTTCAGTGTGCCAGAGCTTCTTGGGGTCACACTTCAGGGTAAGCCATGTGGCTTCAGTGCCTCCTTAGACTGGAGCCCTGGACTATCACCACTGCTGTTTGATACCATGAGCTCCATTCAGTGAGTCCCACTGAGACATAACCCTGAGGGAGATTGTGCAATCTTAGGGAGCAATGCACCTCCATAAGCATCTGCAGTGGCACTCAGCCAGTGCAGTCAAACAGCAGAGATTGACTGGATGACTGGAACATGGAATAGGAAGTCCTTGGTTAGTATAGAGAAATGAAGGTTAAAGTATAGTCCATTCTGCAAAGCCACAGCCCAGCTAAACTGTAGTGAACCTCCATTATTAAAACTCCGTCTCTCCTTCTATCTGACCTCCTTGATCAGAATCTCAGGTGTGCCCTGACTGCTTTCCACAACATTTATACCTCTCCTTCACACCTCTACAGTCCGTTGTTCCCAAGCTAGGGAGATGCAGCTCAGTCCTCCTGCTGAAAGACAGATAATCTGTGGTCACTGGTTTCTAGGTTTCAGTGTCCCAGTGATTGGATTTGCCATAGTCTTTGCAGAGGCTCCATTGATATGGGGCCCAAGTCCCAGACAGTATACCATTCACACCTGTATCTTGGCCTTCCCTGAGAGCAAACAGTCCCTTTCCAACCACAAGGTAACAATGCAGCATATAGGGGAAACTGAAGCGTAAACAGGACTCATAAAAAACACATAAAAAATTCCCACTTTGTCATAGCATCAAACATACCCAGAATCTTTCATATTCGTCTTTGTGACTACCTTCAGTAAAGTCAAAGTATTTGAAGATATGCCCTGCTTGCTGCCCCGCAGCATAAGTTAAAGACAACACCTGTATATCTCCAGTTTCTTTGTGGAGCTTGGTACCAATACAAAATATTGCAAAATATTGCTTCCAGTCTGGAGCTCCAGTGCTGGAGCCTTTCACTGCGGTTTGTAGCTATGCCAAGGGCAGCAGAGCCTGCACAAAAGTGAGAGGAGCAGGGTCTTTTGCCCCTCCTCTTTCTCCCAAGGCCCTGTCCCCAGCCAAACCAGAAGCCAGAGTGGGCCGGGAGCTGCAGACCCTCCACCTGCCTGGGGTAAGGAGGTTGAGAGCAGCCCCTGGCATGTGTCCCCACCCCACAGCTCCCCAGCCAGGGTCTAGCTGATGGCCTGGTGTACAGTGTTCAGTGGTTGAGCCAGATATGTGTGTGTGTGTGTGATTAGAAATGGAGAGCCTGGTTTTGTGGTGTTTCAGACAAGACAAATCACTTTGCATCCTAACATCTGTCTCAATCACCAAATACCATTATGGTACACCACACACAACCCAGTGGCTGAAAGGTTGTGGGCAGGCTTTCCGAGGGCTAGTTGTAGGCAAAGGAATTGTAAGGACATCTTTAACATGCCAAGGGGGTCCTGCACCAAATGACCTTCTTGAAAACTGCCTTAGCATATCATATACATTTTGAGCAATAAAAAGTGTTATCCCATACATGCTAATAAAAATATAATACAGAAATGTATAATGTGTTAATTTCCCACTAAAATTACATATCAACTCATAAATTACCATAATAGTCTGATATCAATCTAGTCCTTAAACCTTACAGAAAGAGCAATTAAGCCTGTGAGTTAATCTTTCTTCTGTAATTAATTTTCACACCCAACATTTTGCACTCCAAATACCTCTTTCCTACCTAGAACAGTCTGGGTATGTGGGGGATCAATCAAGGTCCCAATAATATGGAATATAAAAGTTGGTGAAAATATTTGTAAATCAATGAATACTTACTTAATGGCATCTTGGATTTTTCTGAAAGAGAAAAAATCAGTACCCATTGTCAAATTCATGACTAGAAAGTGTATCTTAGCAATAATGAGATATGCTAATATATTACAGGAAGAGTGGCCATACTACATATACCTCAATGTGATGGGGGGTTTTTTCAATTTGGAGGTTAGAGGCCTGCATAAATCTCAAACATGCTTGACTGTTAGATGAATATATAACATATTGAAAATACATTAAGGATGTTAAGGTTCCAAAGCCAAACACTCAAAAGTTAGGAAATGTCGGAATTAAGGTTGCCCATACAACCTTAACACCCATCCTCCTTATGTATTGTGATACCATCTTTTGTTACATGATCTCATACGATTTTTTTTCCACAGAACCCCTGCCTCATTCAGTGCACAGGATGGACCATGATCTGGCTATGAATCAGGCTTGTGTCGTAAAGAAAGCTGTTGTCTATAGGGCCCTACTTCATTTGTTGCAGAAGTTGGAGGACAGATAGTGAATGAAGGAGGGGATTTCCAGAAAATAAAGGAAGGTCATAGAAGATTAGGGTTGGAAGTCAGGAGGTCATCTAGTCCAACCCCCTGCTCAAAGCAGGACCAACACCAACTAAATCATCTCATGGTGTCTTCATCTTTAGATCTCATGGTTAAGGCAGCTGATTGCTGCCCAGGAGAACTGAATTCTATCTCTGTCTCTGCCACAAAGTTCCTATTTGATGCTGGGCAAACTTTCACCATTAACTAACTAACTGGTCTAGTTTTCTGCTCAGGGCTGCTAGCAAGGCTCCTTCAGAGATTTGGGTCCCTCAGGTTCACCTGCCCCTACAGATTGGAATCATTTAGCTCATCCACAAATTGCTGCAGCACTCTCTCCTCAAACATTTCCCCGGAAGCCATAAATAAGCCACTCACACCCACTGCTGCAAACCCCCAGGAACACTTGGGCGCTTCTCTTCTGTGTCCCTCCATCATAACCAGACTTCGATATGGCCATATCTGACTGCTTCTCCACCTCAAACCTGACAGCCAGGGACTCATGTGGGGCCTGGTAATTGCTACACTGCTAAAGACCTAAGGGATAGCTCAGTGGTTTGAGCATTGGCCTGCTAAACCCAGGGTTGTGCCTTCAATCCTTGAGGAGGGCCACCCAGGGATCTGGGGCAAAAATCAGTACTTGGTCTTGCTAGTGAAGGCAGGGGGCTGGACTCAACGACATTTCAAGGTCCCTTCCGGTTCTAGGAGATTGGTATATCTCATATTACTAATGTAACTGTCAGGGCTTCTCCAGTCAGGCCTGTGGACAAATAGATTCTTTTCTCCTTCTCTCTTGAGTTTAAACTGCATCAGCTATGCTTCCCAACTCATTTTACTATCAAATTTGTGTGCTTTCTGCTCCTGGTGTTCCCCACCATCTGATATGGCTCTGAAGAAGGCAGTATCCTTGTCCCTGTTTTTCCCTGGGTTCCCTGGCCCTCTTGGTTATTGGGAGATCTCCACAACTTCTCCATCCATCTATGTCTCATCTTCTTGGGTTTACAGCCACCTGTGGCCTAGACTGTTCCATCCTGGCTCCTCCTGATCGTGCCTGTGGCAGTGGCTTGGTATGCCCTGCTTCTGTTTGCCAGCATGGTTTCATTTCATCACCATCCCACAGTTTTGATACCAATATGGCATCATGGGAAACCAAAGAAATGAGGCAAGAAAACTTCTAAAATCCAATAAATGTTAATGCAGCCAGAGCCTCCCACAGAAGGCTGATACAGGCTACTCCATCCATTAAAAGAATGCTTTGTTTTAAGCTTTCTGGCAAGACTGACAACTTAAAAAAAGATTTTGGGTCAAACAAAAATTAAGAGTTTTTTAAATAAAAAAATAATAATCTTGGGTTGAACATAACAATTAGTTCAACCCTAAATGAAATGTTTCGTTTTGATTCTGAGCATTTTTAATTAAATAAAATTAAAGGAAATTTCAAAACAAAAAGCCATGTTGAACAGTATAATCCAAATGTTGAAACAAATTAGTTCAGTTTTTCCCCATTTTTCCCCAAAACATTTCAGCAAAATCTATACAAATTCATTAAATGTTTCAGTGCCACTGAATATGTATTTTTGCATACAATAATTTCAATAACAATTTTTTACCTGGCTCTATCTGAAATCTTGTAGGCAGATAGCCCTCAGGTCACAGTAGTATCTTTTGCAGCCTCTGTGAAAATTTGTACAGATCTGGCTGAACTATCAGCTGCAAAAAATCTGAAATGACTGCAAAGGTCTCGGGCACGATGGCTCCTCCTGCCATTGTTGCTAGTTTGTGCTATCAACTACTTTGTGGCAGGAGGAAAAAAGATACTGGACTGGAAATTAGGAGGGCGTGATTTCTAGTCTAACCTCTTCCACTGACTGACCCAATAATTCTCTTCACTTCACAACCCTTGTTATTTAGGAAGCAAAGTATGTAAGCAAATATCAATCCCCCAATGCCACATACATATACAGCATTTTATAGAAGTGGTAATTGAGGATCAGAAAGGCTACACAAAGTTATTTCTGACAGAGCTTTGAGACTAGCACCCACAGTACTGTGACCCAGCATTTTTACTGTCCAGCAAATGGGTGCACATAATGGAATTAATAAGAAAATAACATTATGATATTAAGGTTGCAACATCAAGCACTAAAAATGCCAGAATTAAAGTTGTCTTTGCAACCTTAGTTTGCTAGTTTGTGTGCATGTATTATGATAGACTTTAATTACATAATCAATGTTGTGTTCACAGCATTCAAGCAGTGAAATTAGATTTAAAAAAAAAACATAAAATACTTTTCCTGGAACATTGCAATGTAACACTACTTTGTTTCTTAGAACCTTGAACTTTAACATGCAAGAACCAAAAACAGAGAGAGACAAAGCAGGCTGCTCCCTTAGGCAGCGATGCAAAACTCATACCAGCTTGCTCTAGGCTGGTCTTTTGCAGACTGACTGCTGAAGACGCATATCACACACTTCCCTACAGCGCCCCTTAGCCTGCAAGCAGGACTAGGAATAACTCCTGACAATTTAAAGTGGTAGCCTATCATTTTAACACAGTTTTCAATACATCACAATCACATACTGTTTTCCCGTAACATAATTCTCAGAAATGACTGGATCATTTTTACTTAAACTTTCTAAAAATAATTTAACCTGAAGCGGAGACAAAGTAGAAAAATTTCAGTCCAAACAGTTAAAGTTTGGAAAAGATACAAGCCACTGGGAAGAAAGGGAAAAAAAAGCAGAGCTTTACAAAGGAAAGTTAGGCAATGTTAAATAAAGTGCCATTGCCAGCTCTTCCTGTACTTAAGACTAAGAAGGTACATTGCAAAATTTGCTCCATTACACATATTCTCACGTTATAAGGAGATGAGAAGCTTTAGATCAACACTGACTGCAAGTTAAGGTATAAAGTTTCAACATATCCTTTCCCCTAACAGTTTATACAGTTGAGAAACAAGGTGGGTGACATCTGACTTGAAATTAGATGAAGGTTTCTAACCATCAGAGGAGTGAAGTTCTGGAACAGACTTCGAAGGGGAACAGTGGAGGCAAAAGACATATCTGGCTTCAAGACTAAGCTTGATAAATTTATGGAGGGGATGGTATGATGGGACAGCCTAATTTTGGCAATTAATTGATCTTTGACTATTAGCAGTAAATATGCCCAATGGCCTGTGATGGGATGTGTGATAAACAGACAGTTAAGGGTTAATGCCTCTTTTACCTGTAAAGGGTTAAGAAGTTCACCTAGACTAGCTGACACCTGAGCAGAGGAACGAATGGGGGGACAAGATTTTTCAAAAGGAAGGAGAGAAGTTTTTCCTTTGTTCTATTCATTAAGTTCTGTGCCAGAGTGAAAAAATCCAAGAATCAACCAGGGTAGTGAGTATCAGAGAAGGAATAAATTAGCTTATGTTTATTTCCTTTTGTGACTTCGTTTTGCATAAGAGGGGGAATTAAATTGGGTTTTTCTTCTGTGTAACTAAGGTTTTTGCCCAGAGGAAAATCCTCTGTGTTTTTTAATCTGTTGTCTGTGAGAGTAGCTTGCATGCTAATCTCATAGAGGTATTCCTTTCACCCTTTCTTTTTAATTAAAAGTCTTCTTTTTAAGAACCTGATTAATTTCTCCTTGTTTTAAGATCCAAGGGGTTTGGATCAATGTTCCCCAGGAAATTGGTGGAGAAGTCTCTCAAAGGCTACTCAGGGAAGGGTTATAGTACTTGGGAGGGAGATATTTTGTGGGGAAGACAGAGTTCCCAAATGACTCATAAACAGTTGTTTAAATTATTTGGATGGTGGCAGCATACTGATCTAAGCTGGTAATTAAGCTTAGGGGATCTCATGCAGGTCCCCACATCTGTACCCTAAAGTTCAGAGTGAGGGTGAAACCTATGACATGGTGTTAGCGGTGGGATGATAAGGGGTTTGGGGTTTACCTTGGGATGTAAGTGGGGCCTTGGGCTGCCCCCGGTGGTAGGGTGTTGTTTGAGGATGTCCCTTCTGATTGTTGCTCAAACTGTGACCTGGGTTGTTCCTCTCTGCTCTCTCCATCCGTTTTGTGTTGATTTTCCCTGCCTCTGTGGCGGCCTGGGACTGCTCCTATTGATCAGCATAAGGAGCAAGATTTTCAGCTGAGTCTGTTTTCTTATCCCATAACCACTGTTTTATATTACCTTGGTCATATTCAGGAATTGTTCCTGAATCATTAAATCAACCATTCCTTTAAAGGTAGTTACACCCCTTCAGGCCAAGAGAGAGAAGATCTGTATCTCTCTTCACTGCTTACCCAGCAGTTCAAAAGAGAGGGGAAAAAATCTACTGGCTTTTGGTTCCTTTGAATCCCATCTCGCTGCCTATCATGTCATAGGTTTCACCTCCACTCTGAACAGAGGGAGAGCCTTCTCACGCAAAGCCTATTGCCCTATATTCATAGGGCATGATTCCATGATTCCATGATTCCAGTAACATACTGTAGGTACCAGCAGGGAGTAATGGGGTAGAAACCAACAGAAGAACATAGGAATACACAAAGATATTTTTTTTTTCAAAATAATATTTTCCATGAAAATATTGAATTAGTTGAAACAACAATTTTGTTGTTTAAATTTGGCTTTGATCAAAAAGATTAAACTTGTTCTGTTACTCAGCAGGAACACTGTGATGCAAACTATCAGGAGACAAGACACTGAGATATTATTTATAGTGTATTATCATTCCAAATACAAAATACTGAAAGACTTGGGACATCCCCTAATCAGTGGCCATCTATAATTCCACAACAGCAGGCACAGACAATAGTGCTTCAGATGCGCCCAGTGTGACTCTGGACAGGACAGACGGAAACTAGATGAACCACAGGGGAAAACTGAGAGGAAGATGCTACTAAAAATACATCTTAACAACTCCTGCTAGTGTCAAATAGAGCAGAAATAGAATAATAATATGAAGAGTATTGCTAATATTCTGACTTAAGTTTGCCTGGAATTTCAGTCTGCCTGCTAGCCTTATAGAATCTCCTTGAGTCTAATGGACTCAAGCAAATCTCTCTATTCTGTCTGATTCTTTCTCATAGAAAATGTTTTTCAGCTTTATTGCAGTATTTGATTGATGAATAACTAGGCTGGATGATAAATAGTGCTGCACAGGTGCCAAAGGGCTTAAGGTTTATAAGCCTCCTTGTCCATGTATGGTCCTGCTAAGCCTCCTGAACTTTGGATCCGGTGTGCAGGTGTAAGCTGGTGCTGTGCACCTGCTACTCCTGTCTAAGAGGGAGTGGACAGACCTTTAGCACTGACAAGCACACCTGAGCCAATAACAAGATTAGGGTAGTACTTTGCTATTGGTAAAAGACCAATCACCAGTTGTTAGTGTTATGTTCATGGCATACAAACAGAGAGGTTAGATAAAAACATACAATATTATTGTTGGAAAGTTGCAACCTAACACTGTTTATTGCTTAGAATCCAGAACACTACCAGACAAGAACCCCAAAACAGAGAGAGACAGAGCAGGCTGCTCCCTAAAAGAGAGAGGCAGAACTCGCCCCACCTTGCTCTAGCCTGGCGCTCTGTAGACTGCCTCCTGAAAGACCCAGATTCCACACCTTTCTGCAGAGCCACCTAGCATGCAATCAGGACCAGGAAACCCTTTGCAAACTGAAAGTGATAGTTTGTAATTTAAACACAGTTTTCAACATGCTACAATTAATCCCTGGAGGAAGTGGGACAGGGATAGTATTACTCTTTTGTCACATGATTTCTTCCATACACTGACTCCACTGAGCAGATTGTTAAACTGCAAACTAGCACTAGATAAATATAGAAGAGTAAAGAACAAAGTTCAATAGCCATAAAAGGGATCTGTAACAGGAGAAAGGTTTGTCTCAGCCCTAATCCCTGTGCAGCATGTAATGGCTGCCCCGGATTCTGCTATTCAGGTAAGAAATCACATTTTAGCTAAAACAGAAATGAAACTCATCATGTTTACAGAGATATTCAGATGGATGTTGACCTAGTGATCTGGTAAAAACAAGCCCCACTGGCTGATTGAATTTGAGAATTAAAATTAGACTCTTCCAGGTCTGAAACTGCAAGACAGAGAAACATTACCTCCATTTGCAGGTAAGAAGGAATTTGCTCAGAATAGTTTATGTTCCACCTTATTTCAAGCATTAATCTCAGGAATAAAGTGAACTAGCCAACAGATGTGAAGAAAGATGAGGAATTTGAGGTTGTTTCTGTATGGGAGAGTTTTCGGACAACTCCTTATATTACTAGTGGGGTGTGAGCATTGTGCTTTTTTTATAAACCAGCAACATTGCTTAAAAGAGCTGTGTTGTCAAATCAGCCAAGACAAAGAAGCCTGTGTTCTCCACTGCAATGCATTGGTTTTGCCACAAGTGCACACGAAAAGGTTGTCTATAAACGCTCTCCTTTTGTATTGAATAATCAAATATGTCCGGTGTTTTCCAGGCAGTTTATACATAAAATTATGGATGGCCAATCTTTTTGTGTATGTATCTGTATCAGTCTGTGGATGGGATTTTAAATAAGGTCTATGGGTGATAGGCACCCAAATGCCATTGAAAGTTAATGAGTCTTTATTTTTTAGCCTTTTGTCTGTGTGTGAGTAATCCCTTTTCTGGTTTATGTGGCAAATGGGGCCTGGAGATTATGATAGTTTCTGATTTTTTTTTAAAAAGGGAGTAAAATATTTTGAAAGTTAAGACAGAAACATTTGACCCTTTTTAAAACAGATCTGATTCTGCTTTCACACAGGTGTAAACCTGAAGTAACTCTATGGATTATATGAACAGAGAATCAGTCCTATCTATTCCCTCCCCACCTTTCAAATCTTTGTTTCCCTTTATTTCCTTCCAGACCTAGTGAAAAGCACAATCTGATCTTAACTTCTGTGTGCATAGAGAGTGTATAGACTGATCGACAGAAAGGTGCATTGACAGTACTGGTAACTGATGTGTTCCATTTTGTTCTGCAGGAGATCTGGCCTCCATTTGAGCTCCGATCTTTCATTTTCCTTTGTTGGGAGAACGCTGGAACTCAACCTTACAGACGACTGAGTGCCTAGCGTGCTTTGCTGGGTGCCCTTGTGTCTATCCAGGAGCACTGCTGGACTCCAAGGAGCAGGGGTGGCTCTAGAAATTCCGCCGCCCCAAGTAGGGCGGCGCGCCGCGCCGCTCGCACCATCCTTCCCCGGTCCCGCGGCCGGGGCAGAAGTGCCTGCGGACGGTCCCGTGGTCCCGCGACTCCGGTGGAGCATCCGCAGGCATGCCTGCGGGAGCTCCATCCAAGCCGCGGGACCAGCGCACCCGCCGCAGTCATGCCTGCGGGAGCTCAAGCGGAGCCGCGGGAAGAGGGGACCCTCTGCAGTCATGCCTGCGGCAGGTCCGCTCGTCCCGGGGATCCGGTGGACCTCCCGCAGGCATGACTGCAGAAGGTCCGCCAGAGCCAAATGCCGCCCTGCCAGGACAATGCCGCCCCACGCGCCTGCTTGGCACGCTGAGGTCTGGAGCCAGCCCTGCCAAGGAGAATCCAGTCCCATTCCAACCTGAGCTGGGCAGGACTGAGTTTAAAAATATCAAAAGAATGATGTGGAATTTATAATTAGATGTAGGAGGGATTCAGGGGGGGGATGTATGGATGGATTGTTATTCAAATTCTACACTGAGCAATCTTTCCTATGTGACTTGATAATGGGGATATATTATTAGCAGATGGGGTTGATCAGAGGTGAGGAAATGAGGAACAATTGTACTAGGGCCCTGAGCACAAGCGGGGGGAAGGCAAAACCAGAGAATCATAGAATCATAATATATCAGGGTTGGAAGGGACCTCAGTAGGTCGTCTAGTCCAGCTCCCTGCTCAAAGCAGGACCAATCCCCTAAATCATCCCAGCCAGGGCTTTGTCAAGCCTGACCTTAAAAACTCCTAAGGGAGGAGATTCCACCACCTCCCTAGGTAACCCATTCCAGTGCTTCACCACCCTTCTAGTGAAAAAGATTTTCCTAATAGCCAACCTAAACCTCCCCCACTGAATCTTGAGATCATTACATCCCTCAATTTGCTGGCAAATGCTCCTACTTATACAGCTCGAAATGCCATTAGCCTTCTTGGCAGCAAGGGCACACTGTTGACTCGTATCCAGCTTCTCACCCATCTCATCCTTGTAACCCCAAGGTCCTTTTCTGCAGAACTGCTGACTAGCCACTCAGTCCCTAGACTGTAGCAATGCATGGGATTCTTCAGTTCTAAGTGCAGGACTCTGCACTTGTCCTTGTTGAACCTCATCAGATATTTTTTGGCCCAATCCTCTAATTTGTCTAGGTCCCTCTGTATTCTAACCCTACTCTGCAGCGTATCTACCACTCCTCTCAGTTTAGTGTCATCTGCAAACTTGCTGAGGGTGCAATCCATGCCATCCTCTAGATCATTAATGATCTGTAACATCTGTAATATCTGCATAAATTCAGTGAAATGAGAGGGGGTGGGGCCCCAAATTTCTCTCAAGGGGCCTGTTAACTGATAGATAATTAGCAATACATCAAAAACCCTATTAAAAAAGGCACTGACTTCAATGAGCTTTTGGTCAGGCCTTCTATGAGGAATTGTAATCCACCCTGTGTGTGTGGGTGTAGATCACTTCATAGGTGGTATAGAGATGTTACTTTTCTCACGTTAAGTATCTGTCTAGCTAGCTCAATCATAACAGTTTATGATTTCAGTTCTGTAAATCCCCACTTCAGTCCCCAGTGTCAGTCAAGATGGCAGTTGTCCCACAATCATCTTTTAGTGCTAAAAACTTACATACATTTTTTTTTAAATTAAAAACCTGTATCTGACAAAATCCCTTTATAACCCCTGCGCATTTCCCAAGGGCTCTGGTCAGCACTACCTATTCCTTCCTTCCTGTGGGAAAATTATCAGTAAAGATAATAAAAGTTCTGCACACCTTTGAAAGACTAAGAAGTCTGTAACGGGTATATTTCTTCAACACAGCTCAGTGTACACAGGAACATTTGGTTCCAATCCTGCTCCAATTAATAGCAGGATCAGGTCCTTTGTCTATAAGTTTCTTTTTATTTTTCCTACTGTGTTGAGCTATTTCTACCCTCACTGCTGTCATTTTTTGTTCTGCATTTGAAGAGACTGGAAGACTAAAAATTTCCCTTGGATGTTTCATCACTGTCCTATTGATGTCTTGAAAGCCTGCACAGTGATGGGGTCCATATTTCACTGGGTGACAGCTGTTCACATACTGACTTTTCTACAGATGCCACATTTGATTTCAGGTAAATAGGGTTCTGTGTTAAACATATGCAATGAAACAACTAATCATTACCAGGGCCAGTGGAAAACCATAGATTACAAAAATGATGTATTCATATGTCATCCTTTACTTTGCGAGGTATAAAGTTTCATTAAAAAAAATACTATCTAAAATTTTTATTTTCCAGGTACATTCCCATATAACCAATCCTGTTCAACCTCTTGACCTGACTCAAATGCAAGCCAAATAATCACATTATGTACTATTCTAATACAGCTTATCCATACAGACAAATGTATTCCCTTTGGGAGAGCAATTCATTTCTCTGCACCACTTAAGTCATACTCAATCCCTCATCATAGAGTTAATGTGGGACTTATTTTGTTCATTGGCCTATGATAACTTACTAGGCAGGTTCCCTTATCAATTTCCAGGGCTATTCTTTGGGTTCCTTGCGTGATCACTAAAATTCATTATTAAAATCTGAATGTCCCATAGCAGATCATATGAGCCCACATCACTGAAGCCTCCATTATGGAAGAGCCATGCAAAACATATTAGGACAGAATCCAATGGGCACACCTTTCAATATGCAAAGTGAGACACATGCTGATGTTAGGTAGTACCTATTTCCAGTGATAGCCCCACTTGAAGTCAGTGCTATAAATCACAGGATTAGTCATTGTGAGAAAGAATGGCAGAATATGGCATCAATGACTAAAATACCAAATGTGTGATAGTATTTCAGACTGTTCAGATATAAATGTTTAATGGTGAGAGTAACTGACCAATTTTCCAAGGGCCGTGGTGAATTCTGTATCACTGATATCTTCTAAATTAAGATTGGAGGTTTTTTTCTAAAAGATCGGCTCTAGGAATTATTTTAGGGAACACCTTTGGCCTGTGTGATACAGGTCAGGCTGGATGATCACAATGGTCCTTTCTGGCCTTGGAATCTATGGACCTATGTATGTGCATAAGTGTGTCCATGCATGGTTGTGCAATTACCTCCCCAGCTGGTGCTTCTTCCCATGTAGGAGACTTTGGTGCTTTGGATATTCATTACCAATTCCATTTTTTCCTGTATAAAAGTGCAGCTAGAGCAGGTGAAATATTTCAGCCAAATAGTTTATTCAATGAAAATTGCTGTTGACGCAAAACTATTTGCCAATAGTTTCCTATAGAATCAACAAATGAGAGCATCAGCAATGGATACAACCTCTGTTTCTGTCTACACACAGGTCAGTTTAAAATCATCCCTCCTCAGAATCCTGTCATTGCTATCATTGGAGAAGGGGTTATACTGCCTTGCCAACTGACACCTCAGAATAACCCTGAGACAATTACTGTCCAGTGGATACTCTCTAGACACTCAGAAAAAATAGATGTGAGCACCTATGATGGAGCAAAGAAAGTGGAGACACAGGATGAGAGATACCAGGGCAGAACACAGTTCTTCCAAACTGAATTTCAAGCAGGAAATGTGTCTCTAAACCTGAAGGATGTCATTGTCTCTGACAAAGGGAAATACACCTGCAGTGTCTCTTTGGGGACCTGGTATGATGAGGTGGTGGTTGAACTGGATGTGACAGGTGAGTGGAATGGCTCTCTCTCTCTTCACTCTAAGGCAATACAGTATATAATGTGGCAACAATGGCTGATGTTGGTATGGTGGGTCCTGCGCTTTTCTTGGTGGGGGGCTAGGATGCCACCCCTTGCCCCTGCTCTTGGGGCACCAAGGGCCCTGCTAGTGGCCCAGGAAGGTGGTAAAGGAGGGAAGCAGGGGAGGGGTCTGAGTTTGCGCCTCACTCTGACCCCCAGCCCCTCTCAACCCTGTGGGTTTCTTATCCTCTTCCCCCTTGGGTAGGGTTACCCTCAGTCCCTAGACAGTGGGAGAGGGAGTCTCCCTGCCCTGCTGGGGCAGGGTCTCCCTTCCTCCGGTTCTCTGGTATTTCAATGATCAGCAACACACCTTCAAATTCCAGTCCTCTCTCCTCCCTCACACTACCCTGTCTGCCTGAAGCAGGGTGTTTTATTAGATTCCTGGCAAGGCCTTAACTGACTACAGGTGCCACAATTAACCTGTAGCAACCCTCCCTAGTCTACAGTGAACCATGCCTTAATTATCCTAGGGCTTATATATTTCCCCTCTACCATTCTCCCACTGCTCCCTGGCCCTCCTGTATCACACTAACCATGTGGGGCCAACAAAGAGTAAAGGGGCATGAGGGAGGGGCCTTCCTGGGCTCCAGGGTCCAATGTCCTTCCTTTACCCCTTCTTCTCACCCTGTCAACAGTCTTCAGGGGAATTTGTCGGCTGGCTATAGCTCTCAGGCCAGGGTTTGATCCCTTGTTCCCCCTCCCCTTTGCAAGGGGGGGGAGGAAAATTGCTGGAACAAGGACCAGTCTCTCAGGCAGCCCCTAGAGGATTATCTGTTGCCCCTTTTGGGGGTTTACTACTTTCCACCTCTCTTCCTTGGGTGTATTGTTTTGACCTCGTTCAGAGTGGCTTTGGGGCAGTGTGTCTTGTAGCTGTCTCCTCCTTGGCTGGACTCACTATGCTGCCAGTAGTCCCTGGGTGGAGTAACCTTTTTCCTGTTCACCTTCCTGTGCTAAACTTACACTTTTAAGCTCCTCCCCCTCAATAGAATCATAGACTCATAGAAGAATCACAGAAGATTAAGGTTGGAAGAGACCTCAGGTCATCCAGTCCAACCCCATGCTCAAAGCAGGACCAACACCAATTAAATCATCACAGCCAGGGCTTTGTAAGCCGGGCCTTAAAAAATGCTAAGGATGGAGATTCCACTACCTCCTGAGCAGGGCCGGCTCCAGAGCCCAGCGCGCCAAGCAGGCGCGTGGGGCGGCGTTGTCGGGGCAGGGCGGCATTTGGCTCCGGCGGACCTTCCGCAGTCATGCCTGCGGGAGGTCCACCAGAGCCCAGGACGAGCGGACCTGCCGCAGGCATGACTGCGGCGGGTCCCCTCTTCCCGCGGCTCCACTTGAGCTCCCGCAGGCATGCCTGCAGCGGGTGCGCTGGTCCCACGGCTCGGACGGAGCTCCCGCAGGCATGCCTGCAGATGCTCCACCGGAGCCGCGGGACCACCACACCCGCCGCAGACACTTCTGCCCCGGCAGCGGGACCGGGGAAGGGCGGCGCAGCGCGGCGCCCTGCTTGGGGTGCCATATTTTATAGAGCCGCCCCTGCTCCTGAGGCAACCCATTCCAGTGATTCATTGCCCTCCTAGTGAAAAATGTTTTCCTAATATCCAACCTAAACCTCCCCCACTGCAACTTGAGACCATTACTCCTTGTCCTGTCATTTGCCAACACTGAGAACAGCCAAGCTCCATCCTCTTTGGAACTCCCCTTCAGGGAGTTGAAGGCTGCTATCCAATGCCAACTCACTCTTCTCTAAATAAGCCCAGTTCTCTCAGCCTCTCCTCATAAGTCATGTGCTCCAGCCCCCTAATCATTTTTGTTGCCCTCCACTGGACTCTCTCCAATTTGTCCACATCACTTCTGTAGTGGGGAGACCAAAACTGGACAGAATACTCCAGGTGTGGCCTCACCAGGGCTGAATAGAAGAGAATAATCATTTCCCTCAATCTGCTGGCAATGCTCCTACTAATACAGCCCAATATGTCGTTGGCCTTCTTGGCAACAAGGGCACACTGCTGACTCATATCCAGCTTCTCGTCCACAGTAATCCCCAGGTCCTTTTCTGCAGAACTGTTGCTTAGCCAGTCTGTCCACAGCCTGTAACGGTGAATGGGATTCTTCCATCCTAAGTGCAGGACTCTGCACTTGTCCTTGTTGAACCTCATCAGATTTATTTTGGCCCAATCCTCCAATTTGTCTAGGTCACTCTGGACCCTACCCCTATCCTCCAGCATAGCTACCTCTCCGCGCAGCTTAGTGTTATCCATGAAATTGCTGAGGGTGCAATCCATCCAGGGCCGGTGCAAGGAAGTTTTGCGCCCTAGGCAAAACTTTCACCTTGCGCCACCCACCCAGCTAACCCCACCCCTCGTGGCAGCTAACCACACCCACTTGTCCCTCCCACCAGAGGAGCCCTGACAGCAGCTACCTCAGCCCACCACCACCACCACCACCACCACCCCCCACCCCTTACCCAGGGAGCCTGCTGCCCTGCAGCTAACCTCACCCAGGGAGCCCCCCTCCACAACATCCCCCAGTGTTGTCAGCGTTATTGAACAGCCCCATGAGAACCAGAGCCTGTGATCTGGGAACTTCTGTTAGTTGTCTGAAGAAAGCTTCGTCTACCTCAACCTCCTTGTCTAGTGGTCTATAGCAGAGGCCTACCACAACTTAGAATATCAGGGTTGTAAAGGACCTCAGAAGGTCCTCTAGTCCAACCCCCTGCTCAAAGCAGGACTAATCACCAGACAGATTTTTGCCCCAGATCCCTAAATGGCCCCTTCAGGGATTGAACTCACAACCCTGGGTTTAGCAGGCCAATGCTCAAACCACTGAGCTATCCCTCCCCCTCAATTACCCTTGTTGCTCTCACCTATAAACTTAAACCAAAGACTCTCAACAGGCTTTTCTCCAGTTTTCTATTGTAGCTCTGAACAATCATACTGCTCCCTTACATACAATGCACCTCCTCCACCTTTTCTCCCCCGCCTGTCCTTCCTGAACAGTTTATACACATCCATGACAGTGCTCCAGTCATGTGAGTTACCCCACCAAGTCCAGGCTGAACAAACCTTGCAGGTGTGTCTCATCAGCATGGAACAGGCCAAAGAGGAGCTCCTTAGCCTCCCTCATACCAGGGTGAGGGGGTATCCCTTCACAGGACTTCATGTAATTCTGTTGAACTCAATTAAATTCTATGGAGGATGAGTTTTATATAGGGAGGGCAAGTGTTTATGTTAAAAGATTTCCCTACAGAAGTAAGCTCCTATGTAAAATGTTATCTGACACATCTAAGTCATACCATAGTGCAGTCCACTTAGCTCCCAGATATTATGGTCACGGCATACAAACACAGAAGTTAGACAAAAGCCATAAAATGCTCTTTCTGGGAGGTTGCAATGTAACATTACCTAATTTCTTACAATCCAAAACCCTAACACACAATAACCAAAAAACTGAGAGAGACAAAGCAGGCTGCTCCTTATACCAGAGAGGCCCAACTCACCCCACATTACTCTAGGCTTCCTCTTTGCAGATTGACTGCTGCTAAACCCAGATTCACACTTCTCTGCAGAGCGCAGCACATGGGACCCAGAAAAAAGCCCTGAAATTTAGAGTGACAGCTTACAATTTGAACTGAGTTTTCACCACATCTGCACACCAAGATACCTGGATAAATAGGAATGTGTCCACAGAGGCTTCCAGGTCTTTGAGAGATTCTGAACTGCTATAGGCAAAGAGAAACATCTCCAATGTATAGGTTTCTTCAGATGCGTCACTATTTTAACTTAACATGGGAAGAGTTCTTGCCCTGTAATTTCATATGAAGGGGTGACAAATTCTGTCAGAATTCTCAGGCAGCATGTGTACAAGGCAGTGGGAAATCCCCCAAACTCTGTACTGTTTGTGGAGGAGAAGGTAATAACAACTTTTATTCTTTGTTTGTAGCTAGAGGTGGTGAGCCTTCCATTTTCATGGAGGACTATGCAGACCAGGGGATTGGCCTCACCTGCAGGTCAGAGGGATGGTTCCCTGAGCCCCACGTGCTCTGGTTAGACGGTCAAGGACAAAACCGACCAGAAAAGCCGACCACCATCAACACAAAGACACATGCTGGAATCTACAATATTGAAAGTGCCATTAACATAGAACCAGGCTCTGACAATGAAGTCTCCTGCAAAATAATCAACAACATACTAAAGACAGCGAGTGAATCCAGAGTCCTAATTTCAGGTGAGTGCACTTTGGGATCATTGACTGTAAGGCTCAATAAAGAGGCTGCCTGGTTAATGAGATGGGTCCCATTTTTCTCTCCCCCTTTGTTGTAAGAAATAGATGCCCAGAGTTTGTCTGGTCTAGCAGATGGAGCACTGGGTTAGGATTTAGGAGGCCTGAGCGCTATTCCTGAATATTCTGCTGACCTCATGAGTGACACTGGGCAAACCACTTCCCCTCTCTGTGCCTCAGTTTTCCCAAAACTGGGGATAATAATACTGACCTCCTTTGTAAAATGTTTTGAGGTCTACTGTTGAAATGCCCTATATAAGAGCTAGGAGTTATCTTCTTGTAAATACTTCCCTGTCAGTTTCCAGCAAAAACCCATTTTGATTAGACTGAGTTAAAAAGTTTAAAAATCATAATTTGCACAAGTACATCAAGTGTTTTCTTTCTACACAACAACCCAGTGTTCTAAAAGCTTTCATTGCACGTGAATATGTAACAAAGTTGCATGGCATTTTCAGTATTACTAAAAGATACAGAAAACTGTTTCATTCAATGTACTGATGCATCATTGAAAAAGAGGGTAAAGTTAAGGTGGTGTGTATGACCTTCATTTTGGCCTCTCCTGATTCTTGTGTGCTTAATTAACATTAACGTTGAGTTTAAGTTTTCATTATTATTTAATGGTTATTGGGCAGATTCCATAGCCCTTACTCATACTTGGAAGTACTCACCCAGGTGAGTTGTCCCGTTTATATCTGTTGTGTACAGGGATTCTGTATTGAGTTCAAGCCTTGTCACTGACTTGTTTTATGGCCTCAGAGAATTGCTTAACTTCTCTCACTTTCCTCACCTCAGCAGGGAGGTAATGATATTTATCCCACCTACTTCACATAGTTGTTGACAGAGTTAATTAATTTTAGCGCATACAGAGAAATGGTTTATATCATTAACCTGAGTAACTCCACCAAGGATACTACTTTTAGGTTCTCTACCTCCCTTCCTCAACAGAGGATTTTTCTTTTTATTTTATACTATTTCTAGTGGGAATGCAATGGCAAAGAGATGCATCTTGCATTTTCCCCAGTACGCAGCAGGGGCTGTGTCCAGGAGGTAGCTTGGGTATGACTTTTTCACCATTTCATGGACTGTTGGAGAAGAAGTTATAATTTAAATATGTGCACATTGAAACCTGTTATGAAATATGCATACAATTTTTGTATGAATACTAGCGCTGAAAGGGTATTTGAGGTAAATCCTGCAAACTTTACTCATGTGAGACATGCCAATGTCTGAGGTGTTTCTATCTGCATGAGTAAGGTGAGCTGGGTGTGGATGAAGGTGTGTGCTTTTCCAGAACACATTGGAGGAGCCCACAGCTCTGTTCTCCATGATATCCTTCCTTGAAGATGTGTAGAATCTTTTGATCTAAATTCATCTAGACTTTATTCTGTCAGAAAGAAACAGCAGTCTTTAAAGTCAAGTGAAATCTGATTTCACCAGCTCCTCAGACAGATTCAGTTTGGTTGGTCTTATAATTTTCATTATGTTTCTTAAGGATTATTGGAATGTAACTGACATTTTCACATATTTTTCAGATGTTTTCTTCCCAACCACCTCCCCTTGGATGGCTGCTTTCCTGGTCATTTTATTTCTTAGCATAGCCCTTATTGCTGCTGTAGGGTATAAATTGAAAAGTAAGTATTTCTTTGTATGTTTTTTCAATAAATATGTGAAAATGTTTAAACAGATGATATGGAATTCTTTAACTATACTAAAACCAAACAAAAACTGAAATGAGTTTTCTAGGGGCAGATTCAGAAAATTAAAGATAAGGGTCTGTACATTATAATTCCTTCCAGATATGTCCCTTGTTCTGAAAGACAGTTTTAAAATTCCTCACATATAAATATATTCAAGGCCAGAATAGACACCAGATTTAGCGTTCATGACAGTGACTGTTTCAATCAAAACTATTGTAGGATGCTATGAAAAGTGTCTCATTTTCAAAAGGCATTTTAATTTTTTTCAGAGAATAATGACACAACATCTCACTCTGGTAAGTAACTGGGCAGGTGAATGCAAATGAATATGAACATATTTTATATTTTGATTTTGACACAGTCCCAGGGAGCCTGTGGAATCCCCATCACTGGAGAGTTTTTAGAACAGGTTCAACAAACACTTGTCAGAGATGGTCTAGGTTTACTTGGTCTTGCCTCAGCTCAGAGGGTGGGACTGGATGACTTCTCAAGGTCCCTTTCAGCCCTACATTTCTCTGATTTTAGAACAAAAGTTTAACGTAGCAGTTGCTGTTCTGAGAAGCTGTTTATAAATTACAGGAGATGGGTGGGTTTGTTCTATTTTAATTGTGGTCAACAGCTGTGTGCTTTTAACGTTTGCAGTATGCATCCAATGATTTCATAGGAGTTGGGGTTTATATTCAGGAATTGAGCAACAGCGACTATTGCCATTTGTGGCTCATTAGGAAAGTTTGTTTTCTTCTGTTATAAACAGAGCTTGTTATTAAAATAGATCACATTCAGGCTAGCCTTCTGCCATTCATCCTTATGTGGACATTGTTCCAGAATCATTAACAGTTGTAGAAAAGGGTTGCTCATGTACATGAAGAAATCACTTATATCCTCCAATATAGACTGGGTAAAGTATAAAATTCAAGGCCTTTTATAACATAGGCACTGGAAACAGGAGTGATTGCCTCCTGCTGGTTGTCTGCCTGGGAATTATGTTTGGCCATAGTGGATTTGCTCTTGGTCCACAAGATTCATTCAGGACTAGGGCAAGACCTGGATTTATTTAAAAAGCTCAGTGAGAATCTAGCTCCTCTGATCACTCATTTCCCTTGTGGGTGTTCATGGGGTATCCTAGAATTTTTAGCATCCCATAATATTTCTCTGGTTAAAAAAAATCTTCCTCAATTAAAGTTTCACTTTAGTCTTCGTCAGCAGATTGGTTCTATTTATTTCACTTCACCAACACTTAATTGTTTTGGACTCCTTCCTTAATTTTTCAGCTCTCCCAAAACTTCCCTCTGATGCCCTTCTTTTCCCACCCCAATCATTGTACCAGTTGATATCTGATACTGTTCACTGATGGCTTTGTTTGGCTCACTCAGGATCTGTCCTGTAAAGTCAGAGGATGTGAGTTGGGGGGATGTACTGAGGCAAGGGGTCTCTATAAGCATTCTGACATTTTCACAGATGATGGGCCATCCGTTGCTTTATGTCGTCAGATTCTCTTCATAATCAGTGAACTGGAAGAAACCATCTTCCAATAAGGTGAATGAGTAGATAATCTTCAAGTGAAAAAATCTATTTCTGTCTCCTAAAGTAGGTTTTTCCTAAATGGAGAGAATCTGGTCCTGTATTTTAAAGCTGTTTTGTGGTTGAAATATAAGGCTTTGGGAAACTTATAAGAGTAATTAACATTGCAATGTGATTCCATGTATTTGCAGTAACTGAGAAGAAAACAATGGAAGAAGGTAAATATATTTTGATGTGATATAACATAAGGTGTTAGGAGTATTTCCATGCGTCAGATTCATGGAGACAGTATTACATAGCATGCTGAAATTTTCCAAGCCATTAACCACAGAGGTATCAGTCATTACCCAGGTAAAGGAATCACTGAGGACTAGGACTTTTGTTAATATAAGAATTGCTGAATCTATCTGTCACTAAGGGATTACACCAGGGCTATTTACCATTAAAGACTTACTTATACTCTCAAAATAAGGCTTAGGTGAGATTTAGGCTATGTACACACTACATCTTAGGTCAGTAAATTATCACAGAATCATTGAATCAGAGAAGATTAGGGTTGGAAGAGAACTCAGGAGGTCATCTAGTCCAACTCCCTGCTCAAAGCAGGACCAACCCTAACTGAATCAAGAAGTTATGTCACTCAGGGGTTTGAATAAGCTCCTAAGTATCCCTAAGTAATGTAAGTTACACCGACCTAAGTGCCGGTGTGGACAGCACTAGGTCAGTGGGAGAGCTTCTCCTGCTGACAAAATTACAGCCACTTGTTGTATGAGGATTAATTAAATCCACTGGAGAGCTCTCTCCCATCAGTTTAGAAGGGCTACACTAGAGATTTAGCTGCACCGATCCAGCTGCATCACTGTAAGCTCTCTAGTGTAGCCATAGCCTTAGAGAGCCAACACTAGTCTTGTGCACGAGTTACGTCTCTCTTAAATTTTAGTATGAGGTCTTAAATAGGAATTAAGATGTTCATTCTGCACTGGGGAGAATTTTGCTGTAAGTGAGCTTTGCTGTCAAGCATGCCAACTTCTTTCCATAAGGAATGTAGCACACATAATAATTAGAAAGCCGCTAAGTATGGGTAATTATGAGTAAACCTAGACCTGCTGCTGCCCTGTCTTTCAGAAGGCAAGAAAATGTAAAATAAAATTTCATATTGGGGGGCGGGGGGAAGAAAGGAAAGGAAAGAAAAGAAGAAATTCCAGTCAAGTTATTTCCATATTTCAGTTCCGCAGGTACTCTCAAAAGAAACTTCAAACTACAGGAACATTATAAGATCACTGATGCATTTAAGTGAAACAAGCCTAGGCTGAAATCCAGCATAATGCTCAATTTTAAATACCCAAGTAGTCTCACTGAACTCTTAACTCAGGTGTTAATCTCCTATCAAATCAAAATTAAAATCAGCTTCTATATGTTTCCACAAACAACCGAAGTAAAATCAATCAAAAGAGGATATGAACTATTATGAAAAACTTAAAAACGGAATCTTAATCCACTACAAAAAATAAGAAAGAAAGGAACCAAGAGTAAATCACTCAAAGTATAATTTAAACTAAGTACAATTTAAGTAATGACTGAATAACTGTATATGATAGATTAAACAAGACTAATCTTTAGACTGTCATATAACACCAGAAAACCTTCATACATAAGTACAATCTGAGCATGAAAATTTATTATGTAATTTACTTCAAAAAAGTATTAATAGATTTTGATTCATGAATGATGGGGATCTGTTTGATACTGGTTGATTATATAGTTTCATTGAGCTATACATAGGCAGGTTATGTTAATATATTATGTTGGCTGAGATAAACCGTTTGTCCAAGGCAGTACTCCTCTGTCAATCAAATATATTCTAATATCTAAGGCTGTATTTAAGAGAGATATCAAAATCACAAGAATACTGCATTTTTCAACAAAGTCCAAAGTTTGGCCTGTTCAAAATTTTGGAGGCAGGAGGGGGTCACTATTTTTTCTTCCAGAAAGTGTTTGTGTTCTGTGGAAAACCTACAGTATTCATACAAACACTGCACATTTCTAAAACAAAAACTTTTGGTTTTTGCCTGAACATTTTAAGCTTTTGGTTGTTGCATGCAGATTTTAAAATTTTGTGTTTTTGACAAAAAAAGTCCCATTTTCAGTTAAGCCTAAAAATGTAGTGAACTATACAACTATTCAAATAAAGTAAAAAACATTGTGATATGCTCATGGATTAAATCGGTGAGTTTACACTGGATTTGCACCAGTGTAACTCAGAGCAGAATTTGACCCATACAGTATGAATGATTGTATTTTAAAATAAATTATAGATATAGGTATAAAGCGTAATGCCATAAAACAGACTAAACAACATTTGCCTTCTATTTTACAATGATATTTAAATATCATTTCTTTCAGAAAAAGAACGTCTGCTCTCTACACTAGGTGAGAATGCAAATGTTCTTATGGTTCGTCATTTCTCTTATGTGTGTTCATGTGCACGTATAGAAGAAAGGCCATCATCCCTAAGTATTTTTCTCTGGCTAACAGGCCCAGTCAAGTTCTTATATGAGTTTAGATTTTCAAGATTAAATATGGATAATTGAATGCAGCTCATTTCCAAGTGAAATGATCTTTCTTGGATGTGTGTGGAGACATTTAGATTTTTTAAAAATGTCATGGGTTATTTATTATTTTAGAATTTTTTATGTCCATTTTGTAAAGACTTGAATCTGGTTTAACAATGGAATAATATGGAATAAAGTGTCACAGCCCACCTCACAGCTTTTCACCCAGGACCCCGGGAATTATTTTGGGGCCATTTTCTGGCCTATGTTATAAAGGAGGTCAGGCTAGGTGATCACAATGGCCCCTCTACCCTTGGAATCCATGAACTCTCTCAATTAAAGCCAATCACTACCCCAGTAACATGCATTTGTTCTTGTTTTTCATTCATTTACTCTTTTAGAGACAAACAAAAGGACAGATCAAATAGGTAAGTCTCATTTTATTAAAATGCTCAGTGTAGACAGATAGAGCTTTGTCATAAATGAAAACAAGCTGTATATGATAGCCGCATATATTAATAGCCGCATATTTTTTATTTGAAAGACTATTATATGTATTTTATTTTCAATCACTGTCAGAGATTGTTAATAAATGGGGCTGAACACTAGAAAAGGTGATCATACATAGCTGCCTACTTACTGACATCATAATCATTGCTCCCATATTAGGGACTGGATAGAGATCTCCACTGGTGTCTCTATGCCTTTGACCCTCTCCTATGCGCTCTCTCCCTGTGGGACATCAGTTGAGCACACAGCTTATACTAGCTCTTCTAAAACAAAGGCCTGGTCTACACTAAGGGGGGGGGGTCGAACTAAGGTACGCAAGTTCAGCTACCCGAATAGCGTAGCTGAACTCAAACTACCTTAGTTCGAACTACTCACCCGTCCAGACGCCATGGGATCAAAGTCCGCGGCTCCCCCGTCAAATCCGCCACCGCCGTTCGCGGTGGTGGAGTTCTGGAGTCGATGGGAGCACGTTCGGAGTTCGATATATCGCGTCTAGATTAGACGCGATATATCGAACTCCGAGAAGTCTAACGCTACCCGCTGACCCGGGCGGGTAGTATAGACGTACCCAAAGACTCATACATCATCTTCTTCACCTCTTATCTCTTCCCTCCATTCAGTCAAACGTCTCTGACTGCCTTTCAGATACCACTCCCAGGCTGTCTTGCCACTAGCAACTGCAAAATGAATTTATTTTCCTCAAAATCCCTGTTCTCTTCCTCCCTTCTCTATCATCCTTGGAATACAGCTTTGTCATCATTTCTTTCTCCTCTCTCTCCATTTTCCCATAGGTTGATGGAGTGGGCAGGATTTGACTATTTTGTGTTCTTCCACAATGATATTGGCTCATTCTACTCAATTTCCATCACCAAAAGTCTTCTCCAGCTGTCAGCTTGACCACCACAACGTCCACCTTTACAACCTGCTAGACCCTCACCGCATCCCCTCCCACTTTCCATTGACTCAAATTCTGCTTGACTAGTCACCTAATTTCTCCCCTGATCTAAGTCCCCCCCTTCTCTTAATATTCTTTCACTGACTATCCCTTGTAATCTACAACAAAGATGAGATTTTTGTCCTAAAATGCATCTCCTGTCTGATTTCTCCAAAATAGTTTCTCTTCTCTCCTCCAGCACCTTCTTTGCTCCACCTGCAGCTGCAACTTTCATTCCATTTTTCATGCATGATTTCTTCCCATGTGTCCCCTGTGCTTTAAACCTCACAGACCAATGATGATCCAAAGTGCCTCCACACTATATAACTGCAAGTCTCCTATTAAAACACATTTCACTTCTAATGCCTGTAAACCTGAGCTCTACAAAGTAGAGCTGCTTGAAAAAATGGAAACAATTTTCACAAACAATTTTTTCCAATTTTTCCCTTTTTCCATTTATAATTTCTTCACAGTACTGAAATAAACAAAAAAAAATAACCTGATCTGCTCCATCATATAATGAGATAAAATAAATATTAAACAAACATGCATGCATTTAAAGATTAATTGTGGAACTAACTAAGAGGAAGCTGCTAAACATCTCTGTCAATCACTCTTTTTGCATAGCATCCTTCATTTCTACAGGAAATTGTCAGTGTCCATTACATGCTCTTAGTGGCAGGAGCCTTGTTGAGTTAAATGTCTGAAAGCATGTAGCATGCTGTTGGCAAGCTACAAATAATAAAAATAATGGAAGAAATCACTCAAAGCCTCTTCAAGTGTTTTGCACTCTATTGTTTGAAATAAATGGCACACAGACTGAGTCATAAAAACAGATGGCTATTAAATATTGAGTGAGAATTTAGCAGGATCCCTCCTGTGCATGGGTAATAGCAGAATTCTCTATGAATAGTTTTCACAACATTTTCCATGGATCACTAACTCTTTTCTCACTCTCTCAGTTCCTAGTCTCTCTCTCTCTCTGCTGGTTCATTGCACTAATTTTAATTACTATTTTGCAGCAATTCAAGACATACAAGAAAATATGGGTAAGAAAACTTGTCTATTTTGTTACTTGTCTTAGAATAAAAGAGGTGAATGTTCTGGTGAGTCTGCCCAGGGCATCTGGAAAGTGGAGCCCAATAAATGTAGTCAAATACCAGCCTGTGAGATTCTGCTTCTACTTCAGGAACATAAGATCTGCCATACTGGGACATAGCAAAGGTCCATCTAGCCCGCTATCCTGTCTCCTACACTGGCCAGTACCAGAGCTTCAGGGGGAGTATACAGAGCAGCCAATTCTGAGGAGATCCATCCTAAGCTTCCCCACCTGTCTTCTGGCTATCAGAGATTTAGGGTCACCTCCAGCAAGAGGTTGCATTCCAGATCATCTTGGCTAATACCCATTGATAGACCTATCCTCCATAAATATATTGTGACAGACCCAAACCAGTGGGGTACAGGAGTCTGGTCCTATTAGTATCCAGGAATTGGGCGGGCGAAGCCCGCCCACTGCTAAAGGACCTCCCCCCAGCCTAAGGGGAGGATCCACAGGTCTGGGATACTAACTAATTACGGGGGCAACCAATGAAAAAAACAGGATCAGGAGTGAGGTCATAGGGCTAAACGAAGGGAACCTGATGGGGACACCGAGCAGAGAACCCCAGACAACGCCCACTGCTCCTCGAAGGCGTCAAGGGAGCCAGTGGACGCCGCCCAGAGGATGGAGGAGCGGAAATAGGCCCCACAGTCGCAGGAAATCCCGTCGGCCAACCTCCTCTCCCTGGTGTTATAGATGGCTAGTTTGGCCAGGGCCAAGAGGAGGTAGACAAGGAGATCCCGCGACTTTGTGGGGCCACAGATGGGGAGTGCATAGATAAACAGGTGAGGGGAAAAGTGCAACCAAAAACATAAGAGGAGAGCCAAGAGGAGCCGGAACAGGGGCTGCAACCTGGCGCACTCTAAATAAACGTGTGCCAGGGTCTCCTTCATGTCGCAAAAGGGACAGCTGTTGGGGACAAGGGTAAACCGCGCCAAGTACACGCCCGTGCTCACGGCCCCATGAAGGAGCCGCCAACTGACATCCCCGGCGGGCCTCGGGACCAGGGCAGAATACAGGCTGGCCCACCGGGGCTCCTCACCCTCGAGAGGTGGTAGGAGGTCCCGCCATTTCGTATCGGGGCGGGACGCGAGGGTGAGGTAGTGAAGCGTGTGGAGCACAAGCGTGTACAGATGTTTTCTTGGTGTGGTCTGGAACAGAACCGGCTGCAGAGTAGGCAGCCAGCTCTCCGTGAAAGGGCGAGGGGGTCGATTGGGTCCATGGGGCAGGGGCCCGATAAAAAGGTCCACGGGGCCAGGGGTGGAAGGTGGGTGGTGTGTGCCCTCTTGCAGGACCCGGTCGAGGTAGGCCCGAGCAGCGGGCAGTAAAGCGGCCTTCACCTCCTGAAGTATGCGCCGGGGAGTACGAGGGCTGGAGAGCCCCATGCGCTGAGCGAGCGTAAGGGGATCCAGCCAGTCTCCCCGGTCGTAGTCCAGGAGGTCTCCGACCCTGGTGACTCCTGCCAAGACCAGCCTCTGGCGCACCGCGGGGGACTCCACCACCTGCACACGGAGCTGGGGGTTGTGTAGCAGGGGCTCCGCGAGGAGATCAACCCCCACGGTGGCCGCCACGGACCTGGTCGTCGAAAAGAGCTTCCAGGTCCGGAGGAGGTCTTGGTAGAAGACCGGCAGCCCAGAGAGGTCTCGCAGAAGACCTCTCGGATGGAGATAAAAGAGCTGCCGGTCGTATCGGAGCCCTCGGAAGTGGCGGAGGAAGGCGTGCGACAATACACTCCACGCCGGACTACCCGCACCATACAGGAGCCTCTGCAGGGCCTGGAGGTGGAAGACGTGGACCTGAGTGCGCAGGCACTTCAGGCCCTGCCCCCCCTCCTCCAGGGGCAGGTGGAGGACCCCTGCAGAGACCCAGTGCGTTCCTGGCCAAAAGAACTCCAGAACCGCCGTCCGGAGGTTGGCCAGGAAATCCGGGGCCGGGACCAGGGTGTTGAGCCGGTACCAGAGCATGGACAGGACTAATTGATTCAGCACCAGCGCCCTCTTTCGAAGAGAGAGGCACCGGAGTAGTCCTGTCCATTTCCGGAGCCGCGCCCTCACCCCGCCCTCTAAACCATGCCAGTTCTCCAGCGGAGACGGATGCATGGCAGAAAGGTAAACGCCGAGATAGAGCAGCGGACCCACGCTCCACCGGATGGCCTGAAGCGCGGGTGGGAGTGAGCTCGCCTGCCACCTGTCCCCGACCACCAGGCCAGAGCTCTTGACCCAGTTGACCCGGGCGGAGGAGGCCGCTGAATAAATGGCTTGGCAAGCCACCACCCACACCAAGTCGCCCGGGTCCTGGACCACGAGGAGCACATCGTCGGCGTACGCCTACAGGACCAGCCGCAGCTCCGGCTCCCAGAGCACCAACCCCGTCAGCCTCCGACGGAGGAGACAGAGGAAGGGCTCGATCGCCAGAGCATACAGCTGACCCGAGAGGGGACACCCCTGCCGTACTCCTCGCCTGAAGCTGACCGGCTCGGTCAGGGTCCAGTTGAGCCTGACCAGACACTCCGCAGAAGCGTACAGCACCTGGAGAAAACCCACAAACTGGGGTCCGAAGCCAAACGCTTGCAGAGTGCCCAGGAGATACCCGTGATCCACCCTGTCGAACGCCTTCTCCTGATCCAGGGACAAGAGGACGAACGACAGACCATCCCTACACCCTAATTCCAGAAGGTCCCGGATCAGATACAAGTTATCAAAGATCATGCAGCCCGGGATGGTGTAGGTCTGGTCCGGGTGGACCACGTCCGCCAGCACGGACCCTAGCCGCATCAAGATGGCCTTCGCAATGATTTTGTAGTCCGTGCTGAGGAGCGAGATGGGACGCCAATTCCGTAAATCGCGGAGGTCCCCCCCTCTTTGGCAATAAGGCGAGCATGGCTCGCCTGCACAAGAGAGGGAGGACCCCGCCCCGCAAAGACTCGGCCCAGACGGTGACTAGGTCTTGGCCGAGGACGTCCCAGAACATGCGGTAGAACTCCACGGTCAGCCCATCCATGCCTGGAGATTCATTGGTGGGCATGCGACAGAGGGCTTCCGAGAACTCGGCCAGAGTGAGAGGCAGCTCTAGTCGGTCCCGGTCGCCCGCGCTGACCGTCGGGAGTCCGTCCCAGAGCACTTTGCAAGCGTCAGGATCGGTCGGATCCGGGGAGAAAAGAGCCGCGTAGAAGGCCCTGGCCCTCCCGCATATCTCCACCGGATCAGTGAGGGGGGTGCCGTCCTCCGCCAGGAGGCAGGTGACGTGCTTTTTGGCCCCCCTCCTTTTCTCCAGGGCGTAGAAGAAGCGGGAGCCGCGATCCATCTCCCGAAGGAGGCAGATGCGGGATCGAACAAAGGCACCCCGGGCTCGATGATCCTCGAGGGCCCGGAGCTCCTCCCGCTTCTCCCGGCACCTTCCGCAGAGGGATGGATCCTCGGGGCTGGCAGCCAGACGCCTCTCCAGCTCCAAGACCTCCCATTCCAACTGCCCTATCGCCGCATCCCTCCGTCGGCTGGCGCCCCGGGTGTAGTCGCGGCAGAAGAGCCGGGCGCGCACCTTCCCCAGGTCCCACCATCGCCACGCCGAGGGAAAGGCACACCTCTGCCCTCGCCAGGCCAGCCAGAACTCCCGGAAGGACGCCACGAAGCCCACGTCCTCCAGCAAACTATTATTAAAGTGCCAAAAGGCCGGCACCGGCCTCTCCGCGCAGATGGCGGAGGTGGTGATCCGAAAAGGGGGCCGGACGAACGCTGGAGGAGTGGGCTCGTGAAAGGTGGAAACATGACAGGTAAATGCGGTCCAGCCGGGAGTGGCGCGACCAATGGGCCTCCACCCGGACGAAGGTGAACGTCGAGACGTCGTCCGGGTGGTGGTCGCGCCAGACGTCCACCAGGGAGTGGCGTTCGATGATCTCCCGGAGGACGTCCGCTGGGGCTGGGCACTGCTTGGTCCCCGAGCGGTCCCATTCCTCGAGGGTGGTGTTAAAGTCCCCGCCCAGGACCAGGCACTCACGAGGATCCAGGGAGCCGAGGAAGGCGGACGCCTGCTGATAAAAACGCAACCTCTCCAGGCCCGATGTCGGGGCATAGACATTGACAAGATTAACCACAAGCCCCTCCATGCAGACCCAGAGGTGCAGCAGGAGGCCCGGCACAGCCTCGGCGACCCCCAGCACCTCGGGCCGTAGGTTGGGGGAGAACAGGGTCACCACTCCTGCCGAGCGAACTGAGAGGTGGCTAAAGTAGACCCTGTCCTCCCACTCCAGCCGCCAGCTAGCTTCAGCAGCCGGATCCGTATGGGTCTCCTGCAGGAAAACCACAGAGTACCCCCCGTCCTGAAGGAAGGAGAGCACCTGGCTCCTGCGGAGACCCATCCTACAGCCCCGGGCGTTCAAAGTGGCAAAGATGATCGGCGCCATGAGGAGTGCTGGGGGGGATCCTCGCCAGCAGACACGCCCACGGCCTCTGTCGGGCCGCGCAGCAATCCATGACCAAACCCGTAGGTGAGTAGAGAGTCACGGAAGAGACAGACTCGCCGGTAGGCCGTGGTGGCCTGCTTCCCGGTCCCCTTACCCTCCCCCATGAGGGCCTTTGCGGCCCGGAGGATCAGATGGAAATCCCCCCACCGCTGGAGCGCAAGTTGGACTTTGTTACGGGAGCCACGGACGTCCTCAAGGAACTCCCGCAGCTCCTCCCTCAGCGCATGGGGGGGCGGGGTAATGGATCGATGACCGTCCCCCAGCGGGGCCCCTGTCACAGACCCGTGGCCCACCGAGGCGGGCAGGCAGGGGGCAGACCCTCGATGTGGCGTCCGATGGGCCGACGCCACGCGGTCCGCCCCGCTCCCCAGTTCAACAGGGGGCGGCGGAAGGAGAACAGCAGCCCCTGATGGGTCAGGGCAGGGAAAAATAACTAAGGCCGCGCCCTGGGGAGTATCCCCAGGGGCGGCAATGGCATCACGGGAGGTGGAGGGGACAAGGGTGGGGCCAGGGGTCGGTTGGCCCACACCCAAAAGGGACACCCCCTGGGAATCGGGTCCAGGTAGCGGGGCACCGGCCGTCGCCTCAATGGGCTCGGCGGCTGTCAGTGAGGTGCCACCTGCAGACAGGCTGATGGAAGACTCCAGGGGACCCTCAGAGGCAGGAGCAGAAGCAGCAGTCAGGGGAAGGGAACCCAGGGACAGGGGGACCGAGGTGAGGTCACTCAGATTGAGGCCCGCTAGCAAAGGGTCGTCCTCCCCCTGCGTAACCGGGGTCAGACCCAGGGCCTCGATCTCCTCGTAGATGGAGGGGAGATCGCCGTCCGCCACCCCAGGGCCCTCCCCGCCAACACCCGAAGCGACGCCCACCTCAGCGATCACGGGGGCTGCGGATGGCAAGCGGGCAAGAGGGGCTCCCTCGGGGGCTTACTCAGGAAGGGACCCCGGAGGAGGGGTAGCGTCACCGTCCGGTGCTGCCACGTCGTGCCCAGCCGGCACCACAAAATGGGCGTCATCAGGGGGCAAGGCGGAAGGCTCATCATCAGAGACCCCCTTCCTGCTCTTCCGGGGGGTCTCCGAATCCGAAAGATGTAATGGGGCCTGAGCCTTCCGCTTGCCCCGCTTCCCCTGCACTAAGGACCAGCCCTCCATGGCATCATCCAGGGGCTGGCTAACAGGGGTTAGGTCTGGGGGCAAGGGCGATGGCTCAGAGACTCGGGGAAACAATGGAGGGGCAACAGGAATGAGGAAGGAGTCTCCCTGGGGCGGGCCCTCTCCCACGCCCGGCGTTATCTCCGCCGCACCCTCTTCCACAGCGGTGGACTGAGAAGGAGGAGGGGAAGCTTCAGGTGCCGGGCGGCCAGTGGCACTGGCGGTGACAGGGCCGGCGCTTTGCCGGGGCTCGGGGGTCCTGGACGCCCCTCCGTGCAGGGCCAAGGGGCAGTCCCTCCGGACGTGCCCCATCGCCCGGCAGAGGTAGCACCGGGTCTCCCCTGTTGAATAATGTACCCGGTAGCAGGCTCCCTGGTAGGGGACCACAAAGAACCCCTCGAGCACCTCTCCGTCACGCACCGCCGGCGGCAGTTGAAGCTGCACTTGCCGGCGGAACGAGAGGACGTGACGGAGGGCGGGGTCCTTGCAGCCCAACGGGAGAGGGCTGATGACGGAGATAGGGCGCCCCAGGGCAGAAAGGGTGGGCAGCAGGGCGGCATTGGGCAGGAAGGGAGGGACGGAGGTCAGGATCAAGAGGACCCCCAGGTCTTCCAAGGGCTCTAGGGGCACAAACACGCCCCCCACCGCCAGACCCGTCTCTACCGCCTCCTGGGCGGCGGCCTCCGATGCCAGGAAGAAGACCACCCTCCCGTACATTTTGGAGGCCGCCACAATGGCTGTGGGCCCCACCACCCTCGCCAACACCCACACGTAGGTCTCCACGTGAGGCGAGGCGGGCACCAGGAGGCAACGGACACCGTGCTTCCTGGTCAAGGTGGGGAAGGGGCCCCGGCCGCTATAGATGGTAGCCGAAGCGGTGGTCGGAGGAGCAGCGGCAGGCAGGGGGGCCGCCGCCACCTGCGCGTATGCCCTGGGGGCCAGGGGAGGGACACCCGCGGAGCTGGTGGAGGGAGCAGGGGGGAGGGATGTCACGGAGGGTAGCGGGGCCACGGCAGCAGGGGTAGTCCCCGCCATGGAGGGCTTGGTCTTTTTAGCGGGGCCCTTACCCTTCTTCCCAGCCCAACCTTTCCCACCGGCTGGGGTGGCTTCTCCCGAATCAGAGGGGGCGAAGGACGTGGCAGCAGCGGACGTCTCCCCGGTACTCGCCGTTGCTGATGCCCCAGCGGGGGCAGTGGTAGGTAGACCGGCAGCAGCGGTCGAAGTAGAGGCTTGGGGAATGGACACTGGGGTTTCTGGAGGAGGGGCGGTGGGAGCATCGCGAGAGGTCTCCCCCGCCGCATCCCCCGCCATAACGAGAGTGGGGAGGGGGACAAACAGCGAGGGGAGGGGAGGGAAAGGAGGTGACCACCCCTCCCCGCTAGGCTGCAGGCAGGGGAGGAGGGTGCCAGAAAGGGAAGGCTGAAGGGGCGAGGGGAGCAATCGAGGACCCAGGGGCGGGAGGGTGTTAGATCACCGACCCAGAAGGGAATTCCGGCTCCTCTAGTTGCACTAGGGGATCAGGGGGGCTAACAGCATAGGGGGGGTGCGGTGAATAAGGGCAAACTCAAATGGGGAAAGGGCACAAGCGCATGGGAGGGGGCATGGGCGCACGAGGAGCGGGGCTAATCAGGGCCGGGGAATCGCGGGGCGGGGGGGAAGTTGAGCTAGGAATGGGTCAGAGGGACCACGGGGTTAGCTGCAGGGCTGGGGTAGGACAATCAGGGCCACAGAGGAAATGGGTGGGGCAGACAAACGTGGCAAAGGAGAGGGGGCCAGGCCAAGGGGGTCAGGGTGGGGGGTGCGCCCACGGGCACTTGTGCAAAAAGTCAATGGTAGCTGGCTGCTGCTGCAGGCCCAAATGGTGGAGGTGGGCGTGGCAAGGCAGGTGAGCAGCTCAGTCCCAGAGGCAGGAGATTGAGGTAGATGGAAAACAGCCAGCAGGGGTGGTGGAGGGGGCAACGTTGGTGGTGGGGGCGAAGGGGGACAGGTGGTTCTCTCCTCCTCCTCCTTGGGGCTCCAGCAGCTCCCCAGTAGCAAACACAGCAGCTCCAGAAGCTCCAGGCGGTGGTCTGGTGGCCAGGCAGGAGGGACCCCACTCAGAAGATGGTGGTGGTGGAGCCCTCAGCAACAAGGGCTGGAGCTGGGGTCCCTCACTCCCCTCCTCTGGGGAGCAGGCCAGTAGCCCCCCCCCCAAGGGGCTGTGGGTGGAGTAACAGCAGCAACTGAGGTAGGGGGGGGAATCTACTAGCCAGCCAGCAAGCAGATAGCAGAGAAAGGGGGTGGGTGGTGGTGTCTAGCCCAGCCAGGGGAGCAGCCGGAGCAGTAGCAGCAGCAGCAGCAGCAGCAGTGAGGGCCCAGCAGCAATAGCAGCAGCAGCCCTCTCCCTCCTACCCTCTACAGCAGAGAAGCCAAAGGGAGGTCTTCTGGCCACTGGAGAAAGAATTTTCTGTTCCCTGAGTGACCAGAGCAGGGGCTGCACTAGAGTAATCAGGAACCTGCTAGAACCAATTAAGGCAAATAGGCTGATTAGAACACCTGCAGCCAATCAAGGCAGGCTAATCAGTGCACCTGGGTTTAAAAAGGAGCTCACTCCAGTCAGGAAGGGGGGAGCCAGAGGAGAGGAAGAGAGTGCACGCGAAAGGCGCTGAGAGTGAGAGGGTGTGCTGCTGGAGGACTAAGGAGCACAAGCGTTATCAGACACCAGGAGGAAGGTCCTGTGGTGAGGATAAAGAAGGTGTTTGGAGGAGGCCAAGGGAAGTAGCCCAGGGAGTTGTAGCTGTCATGCAGCTGTTACAGGAGGCACTATAGACAGCTGCAATCCACAGGGCCCTGGGCTGGGACCCGGAGTAGAGGGTGGGCCTGGGTTCCCCCCAAACCTCCCAACTCCTGATCAGACACAGGAGGAGTTGATCCAGACTGTGGGGAAGATCACTGAGGTGAGCAAATCTGCCAATAAGCACAGGACCCACCAAGGTAGAGGAGGAACTTTGTCACAATATCTAGTCCTTTTTTGAACCCATTTATTAAATTGGCCATCACAACATACCAGGTTGACTGGGTGTTGGGTGAAAACAGTACTTCCTGCCTATTAATTTCACAGTGTGACCCCTGCTTTTTGTATTTTGAAAGCAAAGCATGTGGCCTGTTATCCCCACTCTTTTGGGTTTGAGAAACATTCTCCTTTGATCATGAGTCTATCTCTCTTAATACATTGTAACAAAACTGTGGACACAAATCATTTATTTATTTATTTATTTATTTATTTTATTACCATAACACCTAGCCAGACTCCACTGTGCTAGGAGCTGTACAACATGTATTAGATTTATTACAGTAGCATCTAGGATCCCAGTCATGGCACTTGCTAGGTGGTGTGTATTATTTTTTAGGTGAGTTACAGTAGCACTTAGTATCCTCAGGCATAACCCAAGAGCCCATAGTGTTCGGTGCTGTATGTTATTTAGTAGGTGTATTATGGCAGTGCCTATGAACCCCAGTCATGGAGCAGGACCCCATTGTTCTAGGTGCTGTACAAACACAGATCAAAAAGACAGCCCTTGCCTCAAGGGGATTACAATCTAAGTAAGACTACAGATGTTACTATTCTACACGTGATGGCCACTTGGACGTCCATGACAACAGCACAGATGGAACCCAGGTCTCTCCTATATCTATAACACAGGCACCTACTGCTTCAGCTAAACAAATGCCTTCAATAGCTGTAAGATGTATAGGACTTGTGAAATGCAGGTGAACGGTTCTGATTCCATCTAGCACTGGTGATACACACACACTTGCAAAATCATTACAATGTTGTGGGCCTGTCTACCTTAGGATTATAGACTAGATACTAAGGGTAATGACATCTTTATACTTACACAGATTCAGGTATATAATGATAGTATTTGCACTAACCATAGCACTGAGATTATCAATATTAATGCTTGTGACTTTTTTTTTAAGAAATTATCTTCATTTTAAAACCACAGCAGTCATTGGAACTGCAACAGGGATGAATTTGGCTCATTTAGTTTTTGCAACACTGCTATTAGGGAGACAACAATCATATAAGCTAACACATTCTACACTGTACTTCAGTATCACACAAAAATTGTGAGGCAGGACTCAACAGTGCTAGACAATAGCACTGGTAAATGATGATGTTTAAGATAAGAACTAAAAATGTTTATTTCTGGTGCTTGATTGTACAATACAGGTACAATAATTTAAGTAAGATTTATGAGGCTACAACTACAAAAACAGACCCCGGTAGTCACTTTTGGCTAGAGGAACTTTGAATGGCTGAGTTAATGGGGGACTGCACTGCAGACAATTGAATGTAAAGATGTTGGGAAAGTATTTATAGAATGGAATGAACCAACATTGCTCTCTGGTTTGTGTCTTTGATAGTCACAGCACAGAGATTGTAACATATCATTGTCAATAATATTTATGCCTAGGATTTTCAAGGGAACTTAAGGAAAATAGGTGCCCAGTTCTCATAAATCTCAGCCTCAGTGACCAAGTGATTGCCACTCTACCCATAAAGAAGCTCTAAAACTAAGAGCTCAGTTCTTACTTAGGTGCGTAGTTCCATTAACTGTAATGGGACTGTTAGCATGGTTAAAGAACTACTAGCACACAAAAAATTGCCTAACTGAGCCCCATTGTTTAAGCATTGTTTGTACAGAGTTCTCAGAATTTTTAAAACAGTATCAGAAAAGAACTAGTTAGGGTCAGTGACTGAAGTTTCCTTTCATTTCAGATCAACTCTCAAGAGAGCTGGGTAAGTTGATTGGTTTTAAATCATCTCCTTATTCTTTAAATGAAAATTATAATTATTGCTCGTGTAATAACTAGACTAAAACAGCATGAAGATGAGTGTGCTATAAACACATGGTTAGGCAGACAGAAGATATTTTAAATTCCATTGTATTTCATTGTCAAGGCAGTAATTGCTTTTTCCCTCTGTAGAATTCAGAAGAGCTCAGAGTTATGCAGGTAAGCACCACTGCATACAGTAAACCTGTTATCTGTAAATTATGAGATTTTTTTGACAAATTAATATTTGAATTGAAAATCATTCCTTGTGCATTGACTAGATATATTTACAGATGATATAAACATATGTTATATCTCTCAGTCCATCTGTACCTTAAATTCTATTGTATTGACCTGTGTCCCAACAGCAGTAATTATCTGTTAAGCATTAATGACGAGCTCAGTGCTGTAGAAACATGTGGAAGGTCTAGTCTCTGTCAAGAACAGTTTACAGCTGAAGGCCCCAGTCCAGCACAGTATTTAACAAGAGCATGACTCTAAACATGAATAGCCCTGTTGTCAGTTGTTGGCTATGTGTGTGTTCTCTCTGTGTGGGCTATGTCTGTGTTCTCCCTGTGTGCTATGTCGTCTCTGCGCAGATTGCTGACACAGCAGACCTCAATCGAATTGCTCAAAAAGACCACAGACTTGGGTCAGTAGTGAAGACACTTGGCCAGGTTTATTGTCAATGAAGTACTGTAATAGCACCCAGCAGACTCTATGGGGATATTAAGACATGTATGCCCATTACAATGAACTCGGCTCAGTGAGTGGCAGGACTCTCCGCTCTCCCCCTAGTCTGGACAAACACTCTCTCTTTTATACACTGATACAAACACATCACATACGCCCCTCTGACATGGTTAGTTACCACCCTTTACCTCGGACCTATTGCTTCGCTCAAAACATCTCTATCCATCACACTGTCATCCTGACCTTATCCTTAGGAGGTCAGTGTGTCCCGGTACTATCTTTGGGGAGTGTATTTACACTGTAACCTTGTACTGGAGTGTTCCGATACTACCCATCTGGAATGTGTTTACATGAATACTTTGTGTCTAGGAGTGTTTGTATTTTTGCAGTGCCAGGCCTCTCCTTGCCAAGTTCATGTATTGGATAGTGAACTTGCAAGCAGGCATATGCTCTGTTACAAAGCAGGACTTTTGCTCATAGCCTGACTTTTGCTAACTTTCCTTTACAGCAGCAAGGCCTAACTTTAGTTCAGGCCTTAGGCCTCATACCAGGCCCTTTATTCCAGGCCTTATGTCTCAGGTTCTCTCTTTCTACTACAAGCCCCATTATTGGTGCCTAATAAATAGAGAAAAATATTCACACACTGCATGTTATGGATAAAACCTAAATGGTACTTATGTCTTATAACATGATTTTGTTTGTATGTGTTTCTGCAACAGCATTTTGCTCTTGTGGGTTAATATTAGTGGTGTTTTACGTAAGGAGAAACATCAGCGTAGAGAGGATGTGTGCCTTGCATACTAAGGCCTGGTCTACACTGGGGGGGGGGTCGAACTAAGGTACCTGACTTCAGCTACGCGAATAACTCCCCCGTCGACTCCGCCACTGCCGTTCACGGTGATGGAGTTCCGGAGTCAACGGGAGCGCGTTCGGAGTTCGAACTATTGCGTCTAGATTAGACGTGATAGTTCGAACTCCGAGAAGTCGAACTCTACGCGTCGACCCGGCGGGTAAGTATAGACCTACCCTAAGAGAAGAGTGGTCACCAGGAATAAGAAGCAGCATGGGAAAAGGCATAAAGATGAGGGGGAGAAGAATAAACAGGGAAAGTTGAGGTGAGTAATCTGGTGGAGTGAAAGAGGGAATAGTGAATGATGAAGGTGGAGAGGCAGGTTCCCTGTGCAGAGCCTTGAACATGTGGACGAAAAGCATGATCCTGATGTGCGGGGTCAGAGGAAGACAATGGAGGGATTAAAGTAGGTGACTGACAGGTGAGGCAGTGAGACACAGAGCAGATGAGGAGCCTGAATTAACCTCTTCTGGTTTAAATGAAAGTTGGGACATGAGGTGCAAGCTGGAGAGGTGAGAGAGGAGGAGGTTGTGGGAAATGTGGATGCATGAGATGACCAAGAACTGGAGAAGCATTTTAGTCATAGGGATAAGCAGGGAGAGGTGGATTGTTGAGATTTGTGAAGAAAAAACAGACAAAGTTTGTCAGCAGGGAGACAAGGTTGTGAGTCTGTGCCCCAGGGTTAAGACAGAGCTTTCACTAGCAGTGAAGGAAGGCAGGAGAGTGAAGGTTTTGGGAAGAAGACCAAGTTCAGTGTTAGCCATATGGCGTTTAAGCTGGCAGCGGAAGAGCGTGTCTGCTGTGAGCATTCCCAGAGCTCTCCAGACAGAGCAGGGGACCCGACTGCACCATCTTAAGTGACTGTGCTGCTTGACGCTCCCCTTCATGCTGGGAGCTCTGGGATGGACCATGTGTTTGGAAGATCAAGCCTGAAATAAGCCTCTTATTTAAAGACAAATAAAGCAATTCCAGAATAGAGCTTCACTCCAGAATTAATTCACCCTTTGAGTCCAGTTGTTAAAGCACTTGTGGTTTGTAACATAACACTAGAATTTCACATCCTTCCAGTCAGTTGTGGGGGCCTTACGACGTGTCAGAGCATTGTGTGATTCTTGCCTTTAGGTGTTTGTGTGGGTGTGCACACATGTTATACAGCACACAGGATTTGGTCCTGCAAGGTACTGAGTACTCTGACCTGACCAAGGAAGCACTTGCAGACAATTGAGCTACTCATGTTCTGATGAGCTTTGCTGGGCTACAGAGATCAGCACATTTCAGTATCAGACCCCTAGTACTTTTCCTAATGATTTTTCCATAGCAAGACATAGGAAGAATCTTGCTTCTCTTCACTAAAAGGGTGGGAGTATCTGAATAGCACGTCCAGCAGCCATCCAGCCACAGCAGGGCAGGATGGGTCAGAGCAATCTGTTTGCATTATGCTCCTTATTGCTCCTTACTGCTATTCACAAAGGAGCAGTTTGTATCTCACCTCCAGAAATTGCTTCCTCCTGGCCCAAAGCCAGCAGATGTCGCTCCCTTGGAGAAAAGACACAACAGCAGGGACCTTAGCAGCTCCCTTGCTGCCTTACAGTACTGGAGTGTAAGAACAGGAAGAGCTCCCCATGCCCTCTCCCTGCCCCAGGGCTGGACTTTGCCTGCAGAGTGTGTAAATTACTGTCAGACAGTACCCGTTATGCTTATGTTTATATGAATTTGTCATTTTAAAATTCATTTCTCCCCTGTTTTTTTCCCTGTCTCTTCTCTTTACACTGAGTGTCCCTGATTCACTCCTTACTAACCAGGGGACCATTCCGGTTTCTCTCCCCAGTTCCCATCACTCTGGATCCGGATTACAAACACCCAGAACTCAAACTGTCAGAGGATCAGAAAAGAGTCTGGCAAGAACCTGCATCTTCTGAGCTGGATGGAGCCTCCGGGGCCCTGCTCGTGGTGGGGAAGGAGGGGTTTATGGCAGGGAGGCAGTACTGGGAGGTGGATGTGGGGGAGAAAGTGGACTGGGAGCTGGGGGTGCTTAGTCAGTCAGCGAGGGACAGAGTGAAACGAGAGAAGGCAGAGAAACTCCCTGAGGAGGGATATTGGTCTCTGAAGAGATCCCAGGGAGACTTTTTTTCAAGTATAGAAAATGCTAAGATTGAAAAGAAGGATATGCCATATAAAGTGATTGGTGTATTTCTGGATCAGGAAGAGGGAAGAATCTCATTTTATCATGCAGGAGTGATGTTCCTCATCACAACTATCCCTGCAGAGTTTACTAATAACATTTTGTATTACCCATTCCTCAGTCCCAGGAACAATGCAGGTGAGCAGAAACCACTAGCAATCCACCCCATCAGAGTCCCTATTCCTTTAAAGCCTCTGAGAAAGGAAAAATGAGCTCTAGTTACTTAAGAGAAGTCAAATTCAAAACAGAGGGGAGAAGGGAATGTAAACATGTGAAACACCAGAAACAGTAAAATAAGTAAAGTAGAAATAAAACACATAGAACAGAAGAAAAAGGACAAAAATGCTTGTCATAGGCTTGTTGACTCAGAAGTCGAAATCAATGAATTCTGAAAGGAATGAGACTTGTCTTCATAGAAATATTGTTATTTAACTTTGTTGCATTTTTTAAAAAAAATAGGAAAATACTTTAATGACAAAATCTTGGGGAAAGGGGTGTTTAGATGGCAGGGAAATGAAAGTGTGATATTGCTAAGCAATGTAGCAATAGTTAGAAATTACACCATTATGGATGGCTGCCCAAAAGAAGAGGATAAAATCTTGCAATTTTTCAGTTGCTGGTTAGGAGTTATGCAGGAATGGTTATGAAGAAAAATGAAATCAAATACAAACTCTCAAAAAGCATATTAGCTCTCCGCTGTGACATCTAAAGCAATACTATGAAGAGAGAGTTTGATTATGCAATACAGAAAATTAAAACAAAATAAGATTATGAATAGAGTCTAACTTTATGCCCTCTTGGAAGTCCTCAGATGTTTTCTGCTGCCTTTTTAAGTGGTTAGACCTCAAAGAGTGGTGTTGTCATTATGATGTATTTTTTATTAAACTGTCCATATTTCAGTAAACATGGAACTTGCCTCTGAGTTTGTTTCACTGATGGGGATAATTCCCTAACTATGGCTCCATTGATCCCAGTACGTATGGTAGTTTTGTTAATGCATTATATAAATCTGTAGGTGCTCCTGAGTCACTAATGGAGCTTAAGCAACACAAAATTCATTATATTCCTCAGAAACCTTGAAGTGGTTACTTTATACATGACTCCTGGGCTTCATATTCTACTTTTCCCACGTTAGCTCAAGCAGTTTAGGAATGAAGATGAGTCACAAAGTGTTAGGAACTTTCTCAAGAAGTAAAGCCCCCTTGTGTCTCCAAAACACCTGCCCAGTTCATCTCAAATAAACAAAAACAAAACTATTCTACAGATGGAGGAAGAAAGAGAGTAGATTTTAATACTTCTCCTTATAATCAGACTCTCTCTCTCTCATGATAAAATATATATTTTATATAAACCAGATACCAAGAGGGAGGCGGTATGACCTAGTTAATCAATATCTGGAGTGGGGTTCATGAGACCTGGTTTCTGTTCTCGGGTCTGCTGCTCTTCTGGGTGACATTGGCCCAGTCACAGTCTCTCTGTGCCTCAGTTTCCCCAGCTGTACAATGGGGATAAGGAAACTGACCTCCTTTGTAGAACACTTTGAGATCTACTAATGGAAAATGTTATTACTCTAAACGCCAAATACATGTTCTTTTCCTTTTTTATTCTACTTATTTTGTGTGGTTTTATTTTGATGCATTATTCTTCCTCTAAGAAGAATCCAAAGCTGCTTATTTCAACGCAACTAAAACAATTCAAAAATACCCATTGCTTTAAAATCAATTTGAACATCAACTGTCCAACAAATACAACCTGAAATAATCCATTTTGATAATACAGCATCATAGTAGCTGTATACGGTTACCATTTATTTTCCTGCACCCTGGCTTTTCAATTATACCAACTTCCTTCCATTCATCAGTGTATCCAAATAAACTGTCCTGAGTAAAATCCATCTTGAAGGCTATTGGTTGCTATTGTATTCATACTGGGTGGATCAAGGGGCAGAGGTATTTGAGGAGGTAGATTTACAGAGGTGCAGTTGTGTCAAGAACAAATTGTGGAATGTAAGTCCCCTAGAGGGGCAAATTCCCTATCAGCACCTTATAGTGTGCAATCTCTCCTAAGGGACAGATTATGGAGTGTAATACCTCTGGAGAGTAGATTATGGGGACATTTCAACCAGGAATACATTATTCCCTCCTGGGGAGAGATTATGGGGTACAAGTTCCCCAGGGTGAAAGATTGGGGGAAGTTCTTTTTGAGGGTAGATAATGTTGTAAGAACTTTCTTCTCTAGTAAATCTTTTTGGGGATCTGGCCAGGCCTATCACCCCTGCTGCCAGCAGCTTGCTGGGCTGAGCGACTAGTGAGGTTGATATGGGACCCTCATTATTGGGTGGCCCACGCTGGGCAGGAGCTGCTCGCCCTCTGAGCCAGGCCCCTTCAGAGCCTGTAGCTGCCCTCAGGGGAAACACACTGACAGAGCAAAAGCCCTGCCTGAGCAGAGTGACATCTGAATGCCCTGGGGGATGCGGAGGGAGCAGAAAGGGGTGTGGGGCACAGTATCATTAATATGAGTTCCTGGGGCCTGCCCTTATTGAGGAGTCAACTTCTAAAAGTGAGGGTCACTCTCCTCGGAGTCCATATGAGGGGTTACCCACTCCCACAGCTTCAGTCCCATCACCTGCAGATGAGGACTCTCATGAAATCACTAGCACCACAACGGCTTGGCAGGAAACATACTTCCCTTCCTGCAAAAATGTTGGAGATTTCAAAACAATGTCCTGGCCCACATTGGGGTGAAATTGAGATCTCTCATTTTTTTCCCAAAAGCCAGAGACATACCAGAGGAAGAAACCCAGCCGCCCCTAAACAGTGCACTCACCTGGCATGTAGAAAACCCAGCTTTAAGTCTCTTCTTCATCTCATTCACAGGAGCGACCTTGAATCTGCATCGTTCACATCACTCAGTATTTCCTTAGGTATGTGGGGGTGATGCTGGCAGACTAGGTCATATCAGACTGTATTCAGGTCAATTCACTTGTGTATTAATATAGATCAAAATGAGTGCAAATGTAAAAGTGCATTCAGATGTTTAAACTTCATGAAAACTAGTGAAATGTTACCTCTATTGTTTTTACTTGTCTGCTTGTGTTATAATGTAATAGCAAAGACTTTCACTGTGTATACTTCTCTGACAAAATAACCCATCAAAGAAAGCTTGTGAAATGCTAATGAAACACTTAAGGGCTTTAACAGAAAAATGCTAATTTCAAAGATAGTGGCCATTATGCTTGGTGGTTGGAGGACAAAAGGCTAAACGTATTCCTCGCTCATCCTCCTCAAAGGAAAAACCCATGTGGATAGACAGACTGTCAACTTATCTTCTGTGAGAATAAGATATAAATATGGATTCAGAGAAAGATCCTTTATCGCTGGACTGTTTGGACTCTTACAGGGAAATGTACCAGATGCAAAGCAGAGATCCCCAGAGATAATCAGGGTACTCCAAAAAGACTTTTGGGAAAGTGGCAGATTACTGCATCTCTCCTTCGAATTGGCATTATAGACTGTGACTCACCTGTTATTATATTTGAACTGCTTTAACCTCTCAATGCTTCTCACTTCCTTTTTTATCTAATAAAACTTTAGTTAATTTACTAGAGAATTGGCTACCAGCGTTGTCTTTGTTGGAATATCTAGAGTACCGATTGACCTGGAGTGACTGGTCTCCTGGAACTGAGAGAAGCCTGATGTGGTGTGATTTTAGGTTTAAGTAACCTTTTATCACAAAGTTCAGTTTGTCTGGGTGGCGAGATAGACTGGAGACTCTACGGGGACTGTCTGTATCTCCACTGTAAGACTGGAATAGTGATCTGGGAGTGTTTGTTACTGGCTTGGTGAAATCTAATTATAGACTACACCACCATTTTAGGGTATGTGCCTTTGTTTTCTGACAGTCTGCCCTGAGATAGGTACTTAGAGTTGGGAGCTGTTCCAGAGAGTGTGACGTGGGGCTAATACTTAATTTGTGGTGGGTTCATTCATTTTTAACAGAAATTCCATCCTGGACTGCAGCAACCTACCCAGCAAAAGTTTAATCAAAGTCTAGCCTTTCCCACACAAAGTTTCATTTTTGAGACAACAGCATTTTCTTCAACAAGAACAAAAAACATTTTGTCCATAAATTCCCACCAGCTCAAATCACAAACCCTCAATACCGGGTTTTGCAAAGGTATTCCCTTGACATTTGAACAAACAGGAGGCATTCTCTTTGTCTAATGGCTGCCATCTCCCATTTCTATCACCAGCGATAAAGTCACAGGAGACCTTCTGGCAAGATAATGACAATAGCCACGTCCTGACAGCCTTTGCAAGTGCCTCTGACAAAGATGGCCTCCACCTCCTATAGTTTTCTGTTAAGATGAAGCCAGTCAGTTGTCAAAGGAGATGGCCAGTTGCTGACCTGCCAAGAGGCAGAGAGAGTTCTGTGAGGAGAAGGGAAACAGGTAGGATCCAGAAAAGGAGGGTGAGAAAGGAAAGTAATATTAGGAGAGGGGCAGGGCAAGTGAGGTCCGTTGAATGACTCTCTATGTGGCTGAGTTTCAGGAGAGAGATGTGTAGATGGAGAGCTGCTCCTTGAGCTGTGTTGTCATAGGGAAAAATGAAGAAGCCTGGTGGAAAATATGTCAGGAGGGAACAACCAAATATGGAGTTTTACAAATCAGTCAGAGCAGGTGAAAAAGGGACCAATTGCTGCTAATAATGAACAATCTCTAGCACTGAGATCCACATTTTCACTTAGAAGTGGATCCCAGTATCGGTATTTGTCACTTTAACCTCTCAGAGAGTAAGGTCTGAATGCACAAAAGCAGTTAGGTGATGTGATGCTGAACATCACAATGCCTAACTTTGGAAAATCACTGTTATACACAGACCTGGAGCTCAGACCTAATCTCCAATTCACTGAATGAAGAGTGATAGGAGCCTTAAACTGAGATTCACAACAGCCAGCCTGCTAACATGGGAGACCTCTGGTTTACAATTTAGCCCTGGTCTACACTACGACTTTAGGTCGAAGTTAGCAGCATTAGACTGATTTAACGCTGCAGCCATTGCTCTCACTGAGGGAGGGGCGACTGACAACATGGCTTCCAGGGTTGGCTTACTGTACTGTTCCTGCAGTCTCGCCCCATTGGAATTCTGGGTTGAGCTCCCAATGCCTGATGGGGCAAAAGCATTGTCACAGGTGGTTCTGGGTACATGTCGTCAGGCACCCCTCCCTCCATGAAAGCAACAGCAAAAAATTGTTTCTCGCCTTTTTTCCTGGGTTACCAGAGCAGACGACATATCACGGCAAGCATGGAGCCCGCTCAGCTCACTGTCACTGTGTGTCTCCTGGGTGTTGCTGGCAGACGCGGTACCGCAGTGCTACACAGCAGTATCCCCTTGCATTGCCTTGCCTTGAGGACGGCAAACGGTACAATAATTACAATGCTAACCATCGTCATCGTCCCATGGGTGCTCCTGGCCGACCTCGGTTAGGTTGGTTGGGGGCACCTGGGCAGACATGGGTGCTCCTGGCTGGCCTCAGTGAGGTCAGTCCGGGGCTCCTGAACAAAAATGTGAATGACTCTAGGTCATTCTCTTCCTTAAGTTTCGTCTAATGGAGATTCAGTCCTGCCTGGAATATCATGCCAGCTGGAGGCTTCTGCCTCAGGCTGCTCTCCCAGTCGGCAGCCCCGCGTGGTCGCACCTACCCCAGCCTACCCCTTGCTCCCATGGCTCATGAAGCCTGGATAGTAGTAGGGAGCAGTTCAACTAAAGGCTGAGCAAGTGCAGAATGGTGGTTCACTCTACTTCCCTGTAAGCCAACCGCCCTCCCATCCCCCCTTTGATCTCTGCTTGCACAGGCAATAAAGTCATTGTTGTTTCAAATTCATGCATTCTTTATTACTTCACCACACAAATGGGGGGATAACTGCCAAGATTGCCCGGGAGGGGTGAGGGAGGAGGGAAACACACCCCCTGGAATGGAATACAGCTCATCATAGAAGTGGCATGTCTGGAGCTCTGATATGGAGCGGCCATTTGCCTGTTGGGTTCTTTGGTAGGTTTGTCTGATATTCCAGGCAGAACTGAATCTCCATTAGACGAAACTTAAAGAAGATAATGACCTGGAGTCATTCCCATTTTTGTCCAGGTGCCCCCGACCGACCTCACCGAGGCCTGCCAGGAGCACCCACGTCTGCCCAGGCACCCCCAACCGACCTCACTGAGGTCAGCCAGGAGGAACCAGGAGACAGCAGCAGACGGTACAATACAGCTTGCAAAGGCAAGGAGCTGCTGCTGTGTAACACTGCAGTACCACATCTGTCAGCAGCACCCAGGAGACGTACGGTGACAGTGAGCTGAGCGGGCTCCATGCTGGCCATGGTATGTCGTCTGCACTGGTAACCCAGGAAAAAAGGCGAGAAACAATTTTTTGCCATTGCTTTCAGGGAGGGAGGGAGGCCTGATGACGTACTCAGTACCACCCGCAACAATGTTTTTGCCCCATCAGGCATTGGGCGCTGTAGGGAGGTTCGGCCAGAGCTCGTCCCTGTCTGGGGCGGCGGGGAGCCAGACCGCCTCACTACTTGGGTTAGGTGTGTTGAGGAATTAGCTTGGCTGTGCGGCAAACAGTCAGCAGCTCTGGCCCTCAGGCAGGGGCTGAGCAAACAGGTTCAATATGAGCAGGCCAAGGCCCTGGGTCAGGGTGGGGCAACAAACAGTCAGTAGCTCAGGCCCTCAGGTAGGGCCTGAGCAAACAGTTGAACAGCAAACCCCAGGCTCCTGGCTCTGAGCAGCCGGGGAGAGGGGGGACTGTCACCTGCAAGGTGGATGGCAGGGGGGCGCAGGCCCTCCCACTCCACTGTGTCCCAGCCCTGGGCCCTAGCAGTAACAGAAGGCCTGCTGCTGTGTCAGTGGGGATCCTGACCACAACACACTGACATTGGCTCTGGCAGAGTTGCAGCCAGACTCGGGTTGGCTGACCCTGGGCTACTTCATTCCTCCCCCTCTAGAGGTACCTGGGCCCGGACTGCATCCTCCACAGGGTCTCACACCATGGGCTCCTTGGGATAACTGGAAAATGGTAGGCCTGGCAGTTCCTCAGGATAATGGGTGAGTGGCAGGCTTGGTAGCATCTCCAGGCTCCGGCTAGCGTCAGGTGTTGGCTGGTCTGGCCAGTCCTCGATTCGGCTGCCGATTGCCGTGGTCTCTCCACTAGGAGCTACACCACAGGTCTTTCTGGTGGTTGAGACTCAAGTGAGCTCTGGGGTTGGGCTTTTATACTTCCTGTCCTGCGCCCTGGCCTCTGAGGGGCAGGCGCAGGGTTTGCTGGCTCCGCCCACTTTGGTGTCCAGAAAGGCTCGTCCCCCTCCAGCGTGGTGGGGAGCTAGACCGCCTCACTACAGGACCTCAACCCAGAATTCCAATGGGCGGCGGAGACTGCAGGAACTGTGGGATAGCTACCACAGTGCAACGCTCCGAAAGTCGACACTAGCCTCGGTACTGTGGATGCACACCACCAACTTAATGCGCTTAGTGGGGACACACACAATTGACTCTATCAAATCGATTTCTAAGAAATCGACTTCTATTTAATCAACAATTTCGTAGTGTTAACATACCCTTACACTTTCTGAGGGGTAGAAAGAAATTGACCAGAGCTCTTCTACCTCTCAGTGGAGTACTCTTACCACAGGGCTATGAGAGTCTCAAGCTCCCCTGCTGAAACTGTTCCACTGTGAATAAATAATTAACGAGTCATTGTAGCAGGAGAGCTGGATCCTGGGTCTCCCACATGCTATCAGAGTGAGCTAACCAGCAGACTATGGCATCATTATCAAGCTTCCATGCTTTCTTTTTCTCACTGTCCACGGTTCAATCTTGAGTCTTTTGGGCCACAGAGAGAGACAAAGAGGAAGCATGAGAATGATTCTGTAGCCTGGCAACCAAACCACTCATGTGCTATGTGGCAGATGCAGGATCCAGCCTCCCTGCTCCAATTACTCTATAATTACTGACCATCGGTGGAACAGCTTCAAAAAGAGAGACTGAGGGAGCCTCACACCAGATTGTCCCATAGCCCAGTGGGTACAGCAAGGTGGCAGATCCCAGCTCAAGTCCCTTCTCTCTTGCAGGTGGGTGGACCTGTACCAGGGGTTTCCTATAACCCAGGTGGGTACCCTAAGTACTGGGATAAGAGTTATGAGGCTTGTCCTCTTTCTACCTCAGCGGTTATTTTATGTGAGCTCCCCTAAGGGGGCCAATCCAATAGGAAGTCTCTGAGAACACTTACTAAATTGGGCCCTGCACTCAACTTAGGCTGCCTATCATCCTCTGGGTTGTGAATCACTCTGGGACTTACGCCAGAGATCAGCATTGAGAGGGAAGCTGCCGTGCACATGCCCAGAGGCAGGAACATAGACACAGAGGGAACTTTTCTTGTAGAAACTTAAGAGCCATGTGAGTTTAGGCAGCTGCAGGATTTGATAGTGTGGAGGAAAAGGGGTGCAGTACATCAGAATCATGCTGAAACCAGGTTTTAGGTGCCCCAAATAGCTACTTAGGTGCCTAACTTTTTTTTTGCAGTCAGAGCTAACACACTCAGTTCACATTTCATCTTGGCTACCTGCTTCTTTTTGAAGGAAAATTGCTTTAGTTTTTACTATTCTATTTGGTTAACAAATAACTACATAAATGTATCAACTGAAAGTACAAAATTCAACTGCAATGAACAACGTCCATGAAGATTAAAAGACTCCTCAAAGCCACAATCCATGTACAACACATAGCAGTGCATGGAATCCAGATATGTAGGTAAGAAATCACAATTTAGAAAAATTGATCATAGGTACATTTTTGCAAGTCTAGTTCTCTCACATAATTGGGAGAGTACAATCAGATACTTGGTCTGAAACAGCCTGGAGGATAATTCATTGCCATTTTCAGATACCTATGAACATACTTTGAATAGTTTTATGTTTACACACCACAGAATTTAAGACATTCCTCTCTACTGGAGAGGTTTAAGCAGGTTGGTTATAAGGAAGTTGTTTCAAGACAAGGGTGTTTTTGATAGTCTCATACACTTAATGGAATGGGCTTGTTATTTTGTGATTTTAATGCTCAGAGCATGCATAAAAGTATCCAGCCTCTCTATCCTTTTGCAGAATCGGATTTGAACAAAGAGAAAGGGACATATTCTATCTTCTTTACAATTTCAGGCCAGATCCTCAGTTAGTGTAAACTGATGGGGCCCCATTGATCCAAGTTAAGGATCTGACTCATCTAATGTTACTACATTTTCTTAACAATTATTTTTTACTTTGTTCAGCACCTGGACAGAACTCTGAACCTCTGAAGCAAACTGTGAATTGGATGGGTTTAGAGTAACGAACAGAAAGGTCAGTCAATAGGAATAAGGATTATCTCATTGCCTGCTAATGCATTGCTCTTTTTTGTACAGCAATAACACTGAAACATATAGTGCTTTCATTTCAAGAGCCTGGGAAAGCCTAATAATACCTGCCCCAGCATGTCGCTTTTTGAGAAGTTTGTTCATGTACTGGTATTTTGAATGTCTGCCCAGCAATGATTCCTTATTCCAGTGGATGACAGCTATTCAAATATTGACTTTTCTACAGACACCCTACTTAGAATCATAGAATTTCAGGGTTGGAAGGGACCTCAGGAAGTCATCTAGTCCAACCCCCTGCTCAAAGCAGGACCAATCCCATGACATATTTTTGCCCCAGATTGCTAAATGGCCTTCTCAAGGACTGAACTCACTCACAACCCTGGGTTTAGCAGGCCAATGCTCAAACCACTGATCTATCCCTCCCTTCCTCATTTCTCAGTGCAATGCAGCTCACTTGTTTGTTCACCCCAATGTGAAGAGAAATGGCTCAACTCTAATGCCATGTGCAATTCCAACACAGAATATTCACTGATCATCATCATTCATGGGATGCTTCCAATCCCCCATCACACTATGAAACTTCTAAGTGTATTCACAGGCAAAGAAGTTTATTTGCCATCAGTTTATGCTGCCTAATAAAAATGTAATGGGTGTTGCAGTGAAACATATGGTCACTGATCAATGAGAAATTATTTCAAGGTTAGGCCCTGAAGGTTGCAAGTCCTGTTTCTGATGGATCTGGTTTATTAGTTAGGGCACAATATTGAGTGTTAGAAGACCTGGATTCTATTCTTGATTTGCCCATTGACTCCCTTTGTGACTTTGGGCAGGTGACTTAATCTCTCTCTGCCTTGCATTTCTCACTCTACAATTGGGATACTAATGTTCACTCACCTTTCTGCAGTCTTAGTGCCCAAGAAAATGAAGCCCAAGTCCAAACATCTACACTGCAATTACACTGCTCCATAGCCCAAACCCACAAGCCTGAGTTAGCTGTTATCCAGCTGCAGGTGTCTAATTGCAACATTGGCATAGCCTTACGAAGCTCTCAGCCACAGGAGTGCTTTAGAGGCCTAGGAATGTGCATCACCCCAGGAGTGCCTGAAGAGGCTGTTTCATCTCTGCAGCAGTTTGCAAGGATTGCTGGCTCCTGCACATGGCAATGTGGGATCCTGGGTGCTTGGCCGAACTGTAGCTGATCCAGCTAGTGAATTTCGCAGGAATAATAAGAGTCCATGTGGTACTTAAAATCACAGCCTGAAACACCAATTTCATTATCCTATTCAAAATTTAAAAACTGAAAATATAACTGTAAAATTCAAGGCAGGAACCTTATGACTATCTCATTTCAGATCAGGCTGCTTCTACATCATAAAGTTCATTCATTGATTAATGATCTGAAACAGAGAAAATATATATCTCTATATCCCTAAAGGTGAATAAAAATCATTCACCCTGAATGAATCACCTGTTATTGGATTCCTTGGAGAAGACGTTACCCTCCCTTGCCAGGTGATATCCACAAATATCCCTGGGGACATCACTCTCCACAGGAAACTTCTTTGACCCCAGGAAAATATAGATGTGGGTTCCAGAGGAAACAAAGAAGAAAAACAGGATCAGAGATACCAGGATCGAACAGAGTTCTTTCAACATGAAATGAAACAGGAAACATGTCTCTAAAGCTGAAGAATGTCCACATCTCTGACACATGTGCTGAGTGGTTTCTGAGAACTGGTATTATGAGGTGGTGATTGAACTGGATGTGACAGATCAGTAATGGTAATATTCAATCTTTTAGTACCAGATATTTTATTATTGACAGAAAGAGAAAAGGATCTCAATTAAGTCTTGGTGAAGCTCTTTTGTAGTCAACTCAATTATGTCAGGAATGAGAAGAGCTGTGAGATTGATTTGTGGTTTCAGAGAAAAGACAAAAATATGAAGCCCTAGAAAGCCTGCCTCTCAGTGAGAGACTAAAGAAGCTCCATTTATTTAGTTTAACAAAGAGAAGTTTAAGAGACAGTTTGATCACAGTTTATAATTACCTGCATGGGGAAGAGATTTCAGATATTAGAAGATTTTTTAGTCACACGGAAAAAGGCAAAAGAAGATCCAGTGCCTTAAATTTAAGGTTAGCAAAGTTCAGATTGGAAATATGATCCAAATTTGTAACACTGAGGATAATTAACTTTTGGAACAGATTATCAAGGTATTTTGTCAATTCTCCATCCCTTTTTACATCAAGATTGGATATCTTTCCAAAAGATACCACCTCAAGCTGCTAGTCTCAACCCAGAAACAATCAGGTGAAATCTATGTCCTGCATTATGCAGGAGGTCAGACATAATGGTCCCTTCTGGCCTTAAAAACTATAGACTTGGCCTCAAATGCTTATTAGCAAGATTGTCTAGTGAACCAACTCACTCAGCAATTTGGTTCTTTTAACCTCTGATCCACCAGTGAGAAAGAGTGAGAGTGTGTCCACACAGGATTTCATTTCTCTTATAGATTGTGAAATGATATCAAGAAAAATAAGTTTTCTTGAAGTACTACTGACTGCAGTGCACTTTGAGGCACAACATCTTTGTTTTAACTTGATGATGAAAGCTCCTCAGATTAACATGAGAAACTGGGATGTGGCCAGTTCATCTTCACTTTAGACTTAACTAAGGACAAGTGCCGCTAGATGACCCCACCAAGGAAAGGTCAGCCTTCATCCCCCATGTAGAGCTGTATGAATTTAATGTGCTCCCTTTCGGACTGAGAGATGCACCTACCACCTTCCAGAGACTGGTAGATAGCCTTCTGGATTTGGGGAATTTACAGTCACATACCTCAGCTATATTCTCAGATTCATGGGCAGAATACCTAGAATACCGCCAAGCTGCCTTCCCGCACATAAGGGAGGCAGGATTAACCATTAAGGCCAAAAGGTGTCAAATAGACCTAAACAGGGTAACGTACCTTCGACACCAGGTGGGTCAAGGTAGTATCAACCCCCTACAGGCTAAGGTAAATGCTATCCAAAATTGGCCTGTCCCTAAGTCAAAGAAGCAGATACAAACCTTCTTGGGCTTGGCCGGGTATTACCGATGATTTGTACCACACTACAGCCAAATTCCCAGCCCACTGATAGACCTAACCAGGAAAAAACAGCCAAATGCCATTCAGTGGACTAAGAAGTGTCAAAAAGCCTTTATGTCTGACCCTGTACTGAGGTCCCCAGACTTCATAACCACAGATGCTTCCGAGCGTGGTGTAGGAGCAGTTTTAATGCAGGAAGGACCAGATCAACAATTCCATCCTGTCATTTTTCCCAGCAAAAAAGCTTTCTGAAAGGGAAAGCCACTGGTCAGTCTCAGAAAAGAATGTTATGCCATTTTGTATGCTTTGGAGAAGCTACACCCATACATTTGGGGACGGTGGCTCCACCTGCAGACTGACCATGCTGCACTAAAGTGGCTTCACACAGTCAAAGAGACTAATGAAAAACTTCTTCGCTGGAGTATAGCGCTTTAAGACTTTGATTTTGAAATACCACACATTTCAGGAACCTCTAACAAAGTGGCTGATACACTCTCCCAGGAAAGTTTCCCAGAAGTAGCCGGGTGAAAATGTCCCTGTATTCTAAGTCATTGTAGTCCTTGAAATGTAAAAAGTACTGTTTAGTTCTTCATGTAATTCATAAAATTAGAGGTGCATGTATCTTATTAACTCTGTTTCCTAAACCTCCAGGAAGAAATCCCAGCTGGTGTGGACTGGGCCTGACCCAGGCTAGCCAGCATCATCTGTGATTTGTTGGTCGTGTGATAAATAAAGTGGGGGAAGCTCCCTTTGATGGACACTCAGACAGCCACTTAGTTGTAAAATCCCTCTCGGTAGCTGTTCTTTACTTGCTTTACTTGTAAAGGGTTAAAAAGTCCCCCAGGTAAAGAAAAAAAAAAGGAGTGGACACCTGACCACCTGAGCCAATGGGAGGGTGTAGATGGGCAGACTCACCCCCGCGGCACCTCCTGCTGGTGACTCCTGGGAATTAGCTCAATTTCCAGCACAGAGCACCCGCTGCAAGCCAGTGATCCACCTGGCCCCTGGCCCCCGTGTCCCTCCCTGGACCCAGTGCCCTTTTACATTGGGTGCTGCCCCCTGGCAATAACCCCCTCAGTCTTAGGGTCTCCCCTTCCCAGGGAACCCCCACCCACTATCCCCACATTGCCTCAGTATATGGCTACTGCCAGTCACTGTCTAGCCCCACACCCTGGGGCAGACTGCAGTATCAGCCACTCATCACTGGCAAGGAGGGTTTGGACCTGCTGCCTTGGCCTACCCCTGGGCTGCCCTCTGCCCAATGCTGCCTTAGCCCAATGCTAGGCCACAGCCTGGGGCTTTCCAGGCTGGAGCTCCCCAGCTCCCCAGCCTTTTCCCAGCCCTGCTCCACTCATGTACCTTGTGTCTAGCTCCCTGCAGCCAGGCCCATCTCCCTCTACAACCAGAGGAAGACTCACTCTATTTAGGCTTCTGGCTCACAGCCTTTTATAGGGGCCAGCTGGGCCTGATTGGAGCATGGCCACAGCTGAGCCTACTTTGCCCAGGCTTCTTGCCCCAGCCTAAAGCTGCTTTCTCCAACTACACCCCCTTCCCAGGGCTGTTTTTAACCCCTTCAGGGCAGGAGCAGGGGGTCTACCCTGCTACAGAGGGATAGAACTTTTTTAAAATGGGGGGAAAAAAACCTTCCCTTTGTTTGTGTGTTAGGTCTCTCTGGGAAAGAGGGGAACAGAGGGCAGCAGGAACGCTGTGTAAGGCTTGAACCAGGTATAAAAATTCATCTTCCATACCTAGAAGAAATTACTGGACAGGGCATGTTTAAATACATGCAATTAGGTTTGGGGTTTTTTTATTATTTTGGCTTGTGGATCTCCTCTATGCTAACCCCAGATGCTTTCATTTGCTTGTAACCTTTAAGCTGAACCCCCAAGAAAGCTATTTTGGGTGCTTAATTTTTGTAATTCTTTCTTTTAAGATCTAGCAAAAAGCCTAAGTTCCAAATGTATTTTTTTTCCTTCTTGTTTTTAATAAAATTTACCTTTTTTAAGAACAGGATTGGATTTTTGGTGTCCTAAGAGGTTTGTGCATGTTGTTTGATTAGGTGGTAGCCACAGCTAATTTCCTTTGTTTTCTTTCTCAGCTATTCCCCGGGATGTGGGGGTGTGTGAAAGGGCTTGAGGGTACCCCACAGGGGGAATTCCCAAGTGCTTCTTCCTGGGTTCAAAGGGTTTTTTTTGCATTTGGGTGGAGGCAGCATTTACCAAGCCAAGGTCAGAAAGAAGCTGTAACCTTGGGAGTGTAATACAAGCCTGGAGTGGCCAGTATTAATTTTTAGAATCTTTGCGGGCCCCCACATTCTGCACTCAAAGTGAAAGAGTGGCAATTCAGCCTTGACACCCAGTGTCACTCAGCGGGTCAGCAGAACACTGAGGAACAGAGCTCAGACCTCCTGAATCCTAACCCAGTGATCCATCTGTGAAGCCTCTTTACTGATTCTACAGTCACTAACCCCAATGTGCACTCACCTGAAATCAGGACTCTACACTCGCTCACCATCTTTAGCATGTTGCTGATTATTTTGCAGGAGATTTCATTCATAGAATCATAAAATTTTAGGATTGGAAGAGACCTCAGGAGGTCATCTAGTCCAATCCCCTGCTCAAAGCAGGACCAACAGCCACTAAATCATCCCAGCCAGGCCTTTGTCAAGCTGAGCCTTAAAAATCTCTAAGGATGGGGATTCCACCACCTCCCTAGGTAACCCATTCTAGTGCATTACCACCCTCCTAGTGAAATAGTGTTTCCTAATATCCAACCTAAACCTCCCCCACTGCAACTTGAGACCATTGCTTCTTGTTCTGTTATCTGCCACCACTGAGAACGGTCTAGATCCATTTTCTTTGGAACCCCCTTCAGGTAGTTGAAGGCTGCTATCAAATCTTCCCTCAGTCTTCTCTTATGTAGAGTAAATAACCCCAATTCCCTCAGACTCTCCTCGTAAGTCATGTGCCCCAGCCCCCAATCATTTTTGGTGTCCTCCGCTGGACTCTTTCCAATTTGTCCACATCCATTCTGTAGTAGGGGGGATGAAAGCTGGACAGAATACTCCAGGTGTGGCCTCACCAGGGCTGAATAGAGGGGAATAATCACTTCCCTCGATCTGCTGGCAATGCTCCTACTAATACAGCCCAATATGCCATTGGCCTTTGTCATAAACAGATAGTTAAGGGTTATTGTCTCTTTTACCTGTAAAGGGTTAAGAAGATCAGTAAACCTGGCTGACACCTGACCAGAGGACCAATAAGGGGACAAGATACTTTCAAATCTTGGTGGAGGGAAGTCTTTTGTTTGTGCTCTTTGTCTGGGGGTTGTTCGTTCTCGGGACTGAGAGGGACCAGATATCAATCCAGGCTCTCCAAATCTTTCTGAATCAGTCTCTCATGTTTCAAACTTGTAAGTATAGCCAGGCAAGGCGTGTTAGTCTTATTTTTGTTTTCTCAACTTGTAAATGTTCCTTTTTGCTGAGAGGATTTTACCTCTGTTTGTTGTAACTTTGAACCTAAGGCTGGGAGGGGGTGTTCCTCTGGGTCATAAGAATCTGATTACCCTGTAAAATATTTTCCATCCTGATTTTACAGAGATGATTTTTACCTTTCTTTTTCTTTAATTAAAAGTTTTCTTTTTAAGAACCTGATTGATTTTTTTTTCTTTTTTGTTTTAAGATTCCAGGGAACTGGGTCTGGACTCACCAGGAGTTGGTGGGGGAAAGGAGGGGGGAATGGTTAATTTCTCCTTGTGTTAAGATCCAAGGGGTTGGATCGGTATCACCAGGGACTTGGTGGAAAAGCCTTGGGGGATCTGGCCAGGCCTATCACCCCTGCTGCCAGCAGCTTGCTGGGCTGAGCGACTAGTGAGGTTGATATGGGACCCTCATTATTGGGTGGCCCACGCTGGGCAGGAGCTGCTCGCCCTCTGAGCCAGGCCCCTTCAGAGTCTGTAGGTGCCCTCAGGGGCAATGCACTGACAGAGCAAAAGCCCTGCCTGAGCAGAGTAACATCTGAATGCTCTGGGGGATGCAGAGAGAGTAGGAAGGGGAGAGGTACAGAATCATTAATATGGCTTCCTGGGGCCTGCCCTTACTGAGGAGTCATACCCTAAATGTGAGGGAAAATCTCCTCAGAATCCATATGAGCGGTCACCCCCTCCCACAGCCTCAGCCCCATCAGCTGCAAGTCAGGACTCTCATGAAATCACTAGCACCACCATAGCTTGGCAGGAAACAGACTTCTCTTCCTGCAAAAATGTTGGAGGTTTCAAAACAATGTCCTGTCCCCACCCTGGGATGAAATTGAGATCTGTCCATTTTCCCCCAAAAGATAGAGACAAAGTGACATACCAGAGGGAGAAACTCAGCCAGCATTAAATAATGTAACAAACCCAGGTTCAAGTCCCTTCTTCATCTTATTTAGAGGATCGATTTGAACCTGCATCATTCACATCATCGAGTAGTTCCCCAGGTATGGGGGTGTGATGCTGGCAGATCAGGTCATGTAAGAGTGTATTCAAGTGTGTATATATACAATATATATAGAGATCAAAATGAATGCAAATGTAAGAGTGTACTCAGATGTTTAAACTTCATGAAAACTAGTGAAATGTTACCTTTACTATTTTTACTTGTCTGTTGCTGTTATAATGTAATAGCAAACACTTACGTTGTGTATACCCCTCTGACTAAATAACCGATCAAAGAAATCCTGTGAAATGTTAACGAAGGACTTGCATCCAGTCTTGAGCCCCCCACCACAGAAAGGATGTGGACAAACTGGAAAGAGTCCAGTGGAGGGCAACAAAAATGATTAGGGGGCCGGGGCCAATGACTTGTGAGGAGAAGCTGAGGGAACTGGGCTTATTTAGTCTGCAGAAGAGGAGTGAGGGGGGGATTTGATAGCAGCCTTCAACTACCTGAAGGGGGATTCCAAAGAGGATGGAGCTCGGCTGTTCTCAGTGGAGACAGATGACAGAACAAGGAGCAATGGTTTGAAGTTGCAGCTGGGGAGGTCTAGGTTGGATATTTTGAAAAAAAACTATTTCAGTAGGAGGGTGGTGAATCACTGGAATGGGTTACCTAGGGAGGAGGTGGAATCTCCATCCTTAGAGGTTTTTAAGGCCCTGACTGGGATGATTTAGTTGGTGTTGGTCATACTTTGAGCAGGGGGTTGGACTAGATGACCTCCTGAGGTCCCTTCCAACACTAATCTTCTATGATTCTATGAGTTAAAGTCTTTAACAGAAAGTGCTAATTTCAAAGCAAGTGGCCATTATGCATGGTGGTCAGAAGACAAAATGCTAAGTGTATTCCTCACTCATCATCATCAAAGGGAAAACCCATGTGGGTAGACAGACTGTCAGCTTGTCTTCTATAAATATGGATTCAAAAAAAGGTCTTTTATCTCTGGACTGTTTGGACTCTTACAGGGAGTGTACCAGAAGCAAAGCAGAGATCCCCAGAGACAATCTGGGTACTGTGAAAAGACTTTTGGGAAACTGGCAAATTACTTCATCTCTCATATGACTAAGTTTTATAGACTGTGACACACCTGTTATTATATTTGAAATGCTTTAACCTCTCAATATCTCTCACTTCCTTTTCTTATCTAATATAACTTTAGTTAGTTTACTATAGAATTAGCTACCAACTTTGTCTTAAGATCTGGAGTATCAATTAGTCTGGCATAAGTGATTGGTCTCTTGGGACTGAGTGAAATCTGATGTAGTGTGATTTTAGGTTTAAGTAACCTTTTATCACAAAGTTCAGTTTGTCTGGGTGGCAAGATAGTCTGGTGTTGTGTATTTGGTTGTCGTGGTAATAACACCTTGTTGTTCTATGGCAACTGAGTTAGATTATTAGGGGATAGCCCAGCCAGTTTTGGCTGGTTTAGTTAGTTCAGTGTGTGAAAATAAATGGTTGCTTTTTAAGGCTTACAGCTCTCTGGTCTCCAGTGATTTCTTCGTAAACCTGCTGCCCGCAAGGATACAACAAAGTGGCGATGAGGATGGGATCCCTGTGCTGCCCCAGCAACAGAAGGAAATAGAAGTCAAGGTAAAAAAAAAGAAAACCTACCAAATTCTTTTAGCTGCTGCTTGTTGGCACTGACTGTGAAACCTGAAACTAAAATCATGGCTACACTTACAGGGCCACTGGAACCTTTTGAGGAGAATATAGTGCAATAGCATGTGTATAATGAGCGTTTTGAGCTTTTTGTTATTGTAAATGACATTACAGAAGCAAAGAAGGTGCCAATATTCTTAAGTGTTGTAGGGGCTAAGACCTACTCCCTGCTATGCAGCTTACTACACCCTGTTAAGCCAGAGACCAAATCTTACAGTGACACTGTGGAAATCCTGGAGTCCCATTTTTCCCCCAAACCACTGGTAATTGCTGAAAGATATAGGTTCCACAAAAGAGACCAAAAAGAAGATGAAACAGTTCTACAATTTGTAGCAACTTTAAAAAAGCTAGCAGAACACTGTGAATTTAAGGAGATGTTAAATGATGCCCTGCGTGACAGGTTAGTGTGTGGCCTGTACAGTGAAGCTATACAGAAGCACCTATTGACAGAGGCTCAGCTTACTTTAAAGAAGGCTGTTGATATTGCATTCTCCATGGAACTGGCTACAAAGGAGGAACAATACATTGGTGTATCCCCTAGGGTGCACAAAGTGTCACAAGAACCTACCCACAAAACTGTGCAGAGTCAGGAATGTTACCGCTGTGGTAAGCTGGGTCACCAGCCATCAGAATGCTGGTATTAGGACCTGGTGTGTTGACACAGTGGCAAAAAGGGACACATTGAGTGTGCCTGTAAACAAAAGAAAAAGAGGCCTGTGGTCTGGCTGACCAAAAAGGGAACCTTGCATACCCTAGAGCAGACCCAGGATGACCAAGGTGACACCTCATCACAAGAAGAAGTGCCACTGCACATTTTGTCCTTGGCAGTGGGCTCACATGAATACTGGATAACCCCATTGTTGGGTGGCAAACCTATATGCATGGAACTGGACACCGGTGCAGCCGTCTCACTGGTCTCTGAGACTGTGTATAAAGAAAAGCCACAGCATCTTCTGCTTGAGGCAACAAAAACTGTTCTGAAGACGTATATGGGAGAAGCTGTGCCCACGTTGGGCACTATTGATGTTAAGGTGGAGCTCAATGGACAGGCTGCTAAATTGCCACTGTTTGTGGTGAGAGGTAATTACCCAGCCTTAATGGGTAGGTCTTGGCTTGGGAAGATTCAGTTGAACTGGGCAGAAGTGCACCGAATGACTAAAGAAGAAACTGGTTTGACCACTATACTAAGGAAACATGCTGCTGTTTTTGGAGAGGATCTGGGAAGTATGAAGGGAATCACTGTGACATTGAACAGTAAACCTAACTGTCAACCAAAATATCGGAAAGCCCAAACCTTGCCATATGCCATCAGGCCAAACGCTGAAGAGGACCTGGAGCGCCTAGTCACCAATGGAATCCTAATACCAGTTCCTATAGCTCACGGGCCACTCCTATCATTTCAATAGTAAAGAAAGATGGTTCCCTCTGGATTTGCGGTGATTTTAAAGTCACTGTCAACCCGGTGTTGTGTGCAGAGCAATACCCACTTCCCCTTATCGATGACCTCTTCACAGGCCTGGCTGGGGGACAAAAGTTCAGTAAGATTGATCCAAGTCAAGCATATTTACAGATGCACATCGAGGAAAAGTCCCAAGAGCTGTTGACTATTGTGACTCATAAGGAGCTTTGTCGATACTGTCGCCTACCTTTCGGAATAACGTCTGCTCCCGCACTGTTCCAGAGGGCTATGGACCAGATCTTGTGTGGCTTGTCAGGAGTCCAGTGCTATCTGGATAACATCCTGGTCACTGGAAGGAATGAAGAGGATCACTTAAAGAATTTAGAGGCTACCCTACAAAGACTGGAAGAGTATGGCCTATGAGTCCGCAAAGACAAGTGTGAATTTTTCCAGCCCTCTGTTGAATATTTGGGACACATCATTGATGTTGTGGGTCCCTGCAAAAGTCAAGGCTATTGTGGAGGCTCCCCAACCTCGAAATGTTAGCCAGCTGCGCTCGTTTCTAGGACTATTGCACTATTATGGAAAGTTCATCTTACAGTTAGCCACACTGCTAAAACCACTTCATGAACACCTTGGGCAGAACAAGGCCTGGAAGTGGACTGAAGCCTGTGATGTTGCATTTAACAAAGCTAAGAATGCATTGCTAAATTCTGAAGTTCTAACGCACTTTGATCCATCCTTACCCCTACAATTGGCCTGTGATGCCTCCCCTTATGGAGTGGGAGCAGTCGTGTCACACATTATGCCTTCAGGAAAAGAGAGACCTCTTCTCACTTCACGCACTCTAAGCAAAGCAGACACTAACTATGCCCAAATCGAATGTGAGGCATTGGGAATCATTTTTGGAATTCAGAAGTTTCATCAGTACCATGTTTGGGCGAAAGTTTACTCTTCTCACAGACCATCGACTTCTGATGTCAATTTTTGGACCCTACACAGGCATTTCCCCATTAGCTGCTAGTCGTATGCAACGTTGGGCATTGTTACTTTCAGTGCACACATATGAAATCAAATATCGGAAATCCACTCTGCACGGCAATGCAGAGGGTCTCTTCAGGTTGCCTTTGCCAGTCAAACATCAAGATACTGCCCAAAAGGAAATCTTCTACTTTGGACAGATAGAGAATACACCCATCACTGCTACTCAGATAAAGGCAACTCTCATTGACCCAGTATTGTCCCAAGTTATGGACCTCTCCAGTCTCACCCGACCTTGTTACCTACATGCCCAGGAGGATGGAGTTATTGATCCAATCTGGTTGTTTGTTGTGGGGGAGACATGTCATTATCCCACCACCACTGAGATCACAGATGTTAGAACAGCTACATTCCAGTCACTGTGGAATAGTGCGCATGAAGGAAATTGCACGAAGCTATTTTTGGTGGCCTGGATTGGACAGTGCTATCGAAGAGAAGGCAAGAGCTTGTATGTCATGTCACGGTGTGAGGAATGCACCCCGGTGGGAGCCCCTACACCCACAGGACTGGCCTGAAAACCTATGGCAACATATTCATGTTGACTTCACTGGCCCCCTTGAAGGAAGCATGTTCTTGGTGGCAGTAGATGCCCATTCTAAATGTCCAGAAGTCTCTATAATGCAGTCCACTACTGCAGAGAGGACTATCCAAAAACTACAGGGACTCTTTAGTCGTTTCGGTCTGCCAGAACAACTTGTGAGCGACAACGGACCACAGGAGTTTCAAAATTTTATGCAGGCAAATGGGATACACCACATCACTTCAGCACTATATCATCCATCCACCAATGGATTAGCTGAAAGATTTGTGCAGACAATGAAACAAGCTTTGAAATCAGCAAGGGGACAACACTCCATTCAAAAGCGTCTGGACACCTTCTTACTTTCATACAGAAACACACCTCATGCTAGAATCAAGGCATCCCCGGCCTTTCTAATGATGGGACGACAGCAGCGCACTTGCTTTGATCTGCTGAAACCTTCTGAACCCTGACAAATTGTTCAATGTCAGCAGCAATATCAAGTCATTAGACGGGCACCTAGAGCAAAAGATCGAACCTTTAGCTCAAGACAGCCAGTTTTGGCTCGGAATTATACTTCCAGAGCTAAATGGGTCCCTGCCACGATCATCACTCAAACAGGACCTGTTTCCTACACAGTCCGGACTGCAGAGAATCTCACCTGGCGGCGACATGTAGATCAGCTGTTGCCAGGTCGTGCCATTCCTCAGGACACATCTTCAGTTGAGTTGTCTGACTTCTCCTCTTCTGGCGAGACACTGAATCACCTGTTCCTGACTGTTCTCCTCCATTAGTGCTGACCCCCTTGCCCAGAACTAGCTGATACCACCTTCTCACCTGTTCGCGCTATGAACCCTGAGCCCATTGTCAGCCCTGCACCCAAGGTACTTTCGGGTGCAACAACATCGGAAGTTTTCCGAAATCCACCTCAATGGCTGGATCTTTAGCTAGGGCAAACCCACAGTTATGGGGCAAAATAATCCCTGGGGTTTAGCCAGGAATGGAGGCAGTCTACCCTCTTTCTCTAGTTTAGTGTTTGTTTTATTTAGGGGATGTTCTTATTAAGGGGGGAGGAATATGTTGTGTATTTGGTTGTCATGGTAATAGCACCTTGTTGCTATGGCAACTGACTTAGACTATATGGGGATAGCCCAGCCAGTTTTGGCTAGTTTAGTTAGTTCAGTGTGTAAAAATAAATGGTTGCTTTTTAAGGCTTACAGCTCTCTAGTCTCCAGTGATTTCTTCCTAAACTTGCTGCCCCCAGGAATACATCTGGAGAGGCTAAGGGGACTGTCTGTGTCTCCATTGTAAGACTGGTATAGTGATCCAGGAGTATAGATTTGTTATTGGCTTGGTGAAAACTAATTATAGAACCTACCATCAGTTTGGGGTATGTGCCTTTGGTTTCTGACTGTCTGCCCTGAGATGGGTACTACAGTTCTGAGCCGCTCAAGAGAGCATGACATGGGGCTAGTAACTAATTTGTGATGGTTATTTATCATTCATTCATTTTTAACAGAAAGTTCATCCTGGACTTCAGCAACCTATCCAGCAAAAGTTTAATCACAACCTAGCTTTTCTTATACATGTCTGTTACAGCTATCCCCCTATTCCATTTTGTTTCTTACAGCTGTCCCCTTACTCCATTTTGTTTTTGTTCTCCTCCTGTGGCCGCCCCTCCCTGGCTGTTAAGTTGTTTACCAGGGCCACTGCCCTTCTCAAAGGAAGGGCCCCTTAAGTCGTTTACCAAGAGCCATTGCCCTTCTTAAAGGGATGGCCACTTGTGCTGCGTGCTAAGTGGGACCACTGCCCTGTTCAAAGGGTTGGTCCTGTTATCACCTTGTTAAACCTGGGCTTTGTGTAGGGTAGGCAATGTCCAGAGCTGCAAGACCTAATGTGTTTTGAGATCCTGGGCATGAGTCATAGGCCTCATGTGCTTTTGAGTCCTGAGGTGTGAACTCACAGCTATTGTCCAGGACTCTGCCCAGGCACGTCTCTGTGCTCACCTGCAGTTTTTCCTGTGTCTTCTCCCCTGTGACAGAGGGAGCCTATCAAAGTTACCGGCGGGAAACTGCCTAAGTTTGCCTTTATAACCAGACATTTTCTGATCAGACCTCAGAGAAGGTCTTTGCTTTGCCACCTGGTCTGATCAGCTAGGGGTCTTTGGGGGGGCCCTCTCCCCGCTCTCGTTTGTTTTTGAGCGTACCCCCGTTTTTAAACTCCCCTCCCACGAATAGCGAATTTTGCCTGGAGATCTCCTGATTATTGTAAGCGAATCGAGTCCTCTCTGCGTCCTCTGATGCTGAAACTGCTGTTCCTGTCTCTGTGCTTGCTGCTGTCCTGGGGATTGGTAAGAATCTTGCAGACTACCCCTGTCCTGGCTGCTTCCCTGTTTCCCCAGCAGACAGACCCAAGCTAACTCTGTGGTCTGCGTTCCGTAACTGCTCTGCTTCTAGCTCCGCGGCACCTTTGCTGCTAAAAATAAGCCTGTGCCGCTGCTAAGCTGTAACTCCCTGAACTCTATCCTGGGCACACACCACTCTGCCCTCTGGAACTACCCCTATTATAAGGTGCACCCATTAGGTTAGGTTTAGTCTTTAGTCTAGATGAATTGTAATTTCATTTTGCATAGCTGTGGTTAAGTTAGGTTTAGCATTGTACTCTGTAAGTTAGGCTTAGAAAATTGTTGCATTGTGTTTTGTTACTTGCTAATTTGTGTAGTCTTGGTTAAGTTAGATCATAGATAAGATTTTGCTGTGTTCTGTATAATTGTGATTAAGTCTGTCTTCCCACTGTCAGCCCCACCCCGGGGCTTCCCCAGCCACTTACAGTCTGTTTGTTCTCTGTGTCTCCCTAGCCTGTTTGTTCTCTGTGTCCCCCTGAGTTTAAGTCTCCCTCCGCAGCTCTCTTTTAATTCCTTCCCTCACGTGTTCATCCTGCTCCTACTGCTGCCAAACCTGAATTGTATTGCTAAAGTCTAGCATAAAACCCCATTGGTTACTTTTTTCCTCTCTGATACACCTCACATTCTAGATTTACACCACTGTGACACATTGTTACCTAGAATTCTTTGCTATTTAACATATTTTATCTGTAACTGTTAGTTGGTTATATGCTGCTGTGACACACCCTTTACATAGAAATTGTTAGCTACCTGTTACATTTATACTTCAGTGTTAATTGGTTACCAACTGTATTGTACCCCACTGTATTGTACCCTACTATTGAAACCCCCTATACTGTTCACCAAAAGAAACCAAAGACAACCACCACTTGTCTACCTTAACAAACCCCATACCCCTCACTATTGAATTTTCCCTGTTTTTGCATTTTCTTAATAAAGTTTATTTTACACCCCACCAATGCAGTAATTGTCCCCCAAGATTCCCTACCTGCTGGCAGGGTCAATACACAGTTTCATTTTTGAGAAAATGGCATTTCTTCAACAAGCACAAAAAACATTTTGTTCATAAATTCCCAGCCAGCTCAAATCACCAACCCTCAACAATGGGTTTTGTGAAGGGGTTTTTAAGATTCCCATGATGTATGAACAAACAGGAGGTTTTCTCTTTCTACTCAGCGGAATGACTCTCTGTGTAGCTGAATTTCTGTGTAGGGAATTTCAGGAGGGCTGCTCCCTGAGCTGTGTTATCCTAAGGAAAAGTGAAGAAGCCTGAGGGAAAAGATGTCAGGAGGGAACTCCAGAAGTAGAGTTTTACAAATCAGTAAGAGCAGTTGAAAAAGGAACCTGTTGCTGCTAATAATGAACAGTCGCTAGCACTGAGAGCCACATTTTCACTTAGAAGTGGATCCCAATTTCTGTATTTGCTTCTTAAACATCCCAGTGAGTGATGCCTGAAAGCACAAAAGGAGTTAGGTGATGTGATGTTCAGCATCACACCACATAACTTCTAGGCACCCTGGAAAATCACTGTGATACAAAGACTTGGAGTTTAGCACCTAATCTCCTATACACTGAATGAAGAGTGATAGGAGCCGTAAACTGAGATTCACAAAAGCCAGACTGATGAGCAGGGAGACCCCTGGTTTAGGTACCGCTTCTTCTGATAGGTAAAAATTATTTGAATAGTGCTCTGCTGCCTTTCAGGGAGTGCTCTAATCACTGGGCTATAGGATAGTCAAGCTGTCCCACTGAAGCTGTTCCACCGTAGATAAATAATGAGTCATTGGAGCAGGAGAGCTGGTGAGTCTCCCACATCCTGCCAGAGTGAGCTAACCAGAAAACTATGGAGTTATCAATTTTCCATGCTTTCTTTTTCTCACTCTCCATCATTCAAATCTTAAAGAGCCTTTTGGACCACAGAGAGAGACATAAGAATGACTCTGTAGCCAGGTGATTAAATCATTCATGTGATCTGTGGGAGATGCAGGATCCAGCCTCCCTGACCATGAGTGGAACTGCTTCAAAAGAAGAGACTTAGGGAATCTCACACCAGATTGTCCCATACCACATTGGGTACAGCACTTACTTGAGAGATGGCAGATCACAGCTCAAATCTCTTCTGCCCTGCAAGTGAAGGGGGAACCTCAAGCAGTGGTTTCCTATAACCCATGTGGGTACCCTAACCAGTGGAATAAAAGTTATGAGGGTTGCCCTCCTTCTACCCCAGTGGCTATTTTGTGTGAGTGACCCAAGCTAATAGGCAGCCTCTGAGCACAACTACTCAATTGGGCCCTGCACACAACGTAGGTGGTCAGCTGCCTATCTAAATAACTACATAAATATGTAAACTGAAAGTACAAACTTCAACTGCAAGGAAAAATATCCATGAAGACCGAATAATTCCTCAAAGCCACAATCCATGTACAGCACATAGGACCCTGCTATCCAGGTAAGAAATCAGTTTAGCAAAAAATGATCATAGAGATAGTTTATTGCAAGTTTAGCTGCCTAATTTAATTGGGAAATTACAGTCAGATTCTTGATCTGAAACAACATGCAGGATTGACTACCATTTTGGGGTATTTTTGGACATACTTTGAACAGTTTTATATTTACACACCACAGAATTTAAGACATTCATCTCTACTAGAGAGGTTTAAGCAGGGTGGTTAGAAGGAAGTTGTTTCAAGACAGGGGCATTTTTGTCAATCTATTACACTTAATGGAATGGGCTTATTAATTTAATTGTTGTTTTGTTGTTCAAAACATGTAAAAAGCTATCCAGCCTCTGTATCCTTTTGGAGAAATGGATTTGAAGTATGACACAGAGCTATGTTCTACCTTCTTTACAATTTGAGGCCAGATCTCAGTTGGTGTAAATTGATGTAGCTCCATTGATCCAAGTTAAGGATCTGATCCATGTAACATTACTACATTTTCTTAACTATTTTTTACTTTGTTCAGCACCTGGGCAGAACTATGAACCTCTGTAACAAACTTGATTTGGACGTGTTTTTTGAGTAATGAAACGAAAGGTCAGTCAATAGGAATATGTATTACAGCATTGCTCACTAATGAATTGCTCTTTCTTGTATAGCTGGAATATATTGTGCTTGCCTTTTAAGGGCCTGGAAGAACCTCATAATACCTGCCCCAGCATGCTGCCTTTTGAGGAGTTTGTTGACATAGTGTTTTGAATTTCTGCCCAGCAATGGAGTCCTTATTCCTGTGGATGACAGCTATTCACATACTGACTTTTCTACAGACACCCTACTTGATAAGAGGTAAACAAAGTTCTTTGTTGAATTTATTTTAATGAAGTAATTAATCATAGGCAGGGTGAGGGGAAAAATCACAGGCATCAACAGTCTAAGGTTTCATTATTTTTTAATAGTGTCTAACATTTTCATTTGTCCGTGCAATGCGGCTCCCTTCTTTGTTCACCCCAATGTGTATAGAGATGGCTCAACTCTACTGCCATATAAAATTCCAACACAGACTATTCACTGAACAATGTCATTCCTGGGATGCTACCAATCCCCCATCACACTATGAAACTCCTAACTCTATTCAGAGGTAAATAACTTTATTTGCCATCAGCCAAGCAACAGACTGCCTGATATAAATGTAAGATTCATCTCTTTCTATCATACACTGGTCCACATGGGTTTGGCGGTGAAACATCTGTTCACTGATTAATGAGAAATTATTTCAGAGGTTATTTCAGAATTTGTAAGTCCTGTTTCCGATTAATCTGGTTTATTAGTTAGGGCATAATATTGAGTGTTAGAAGACCTGGGTTCTATTCTTGTATTGCCTACTGACTCCCTTTAGTGACTTTGGGCAGGTCACTTCATCTTTCTTTGCCTTGGATTCCTAAGCTGTACAACTAAACCTTGCCTTAAGCCAAGCCCTGCAAGCACGTGTCAGCTGGTGCGGACCAGCCACGGGTGCCTAATTGCAGCATAGATGTGCCCGTTAGAGGGCTTTCCCTTCACCCTCTCCCTGGTTCTGGTCATGCAGACAGAAAGCAGAAGACCAGAAGTCTGAAGTACAGGCAATGTGATGTTTATTGGTGTTAGTTTCCAACAAGCATGTGTACCATAACTCTGATGCCACAAAGCCTTATTTGCCAGTGTCCCAACTCCCCCTCCTAAGCAGGCATTATTATACCTGAAATGCACACCCACAGTCCAACCCCTTACAATTTATGGTCATGTTCCGTTTTGGGGGGTCATGGGTCTGAGTCTTCATCCCACCTTTTTGTACCCTATGGAAATAATAATAATTGGAGATATACAAATCTCCTAGAACTGGAAGAGACCTTGAAAGGTCATCAAGTCCAGCCCCCTGCCTTCACTCGCAGGACCAATTTTTGCCCTAGATCCCTAAGTGGCCCCCTCAAGGAGTGAGCTCACAACCCTGGGTTTAGCAGGTCAATGCTCAAACCACTGAGCTATCCCTCCCCCCTAAGCAGGGCCGCCTCTAGACCCCAGCGTGCCAAGCACGCGCGTGGGGCGGCCCTTTCCCAGGGGAGCGGCAGGCTGGGCCAGCGGACCTGCCGCAGTCATGCCTGCGGGAGGTCCACCGGAGCCCCGGGATGACCGGACCTGCCGCAGGCATGACTGCGGAGGGGGCGCTCATCCCGCAGCTCCAGTGGA